>JAPYYV010028651.1:0-11464 GCA_030522625.1 Copidosoma aretas
CTTTGTACTTCTTGTTTTGTGGGCCAGTATATAAAATCTGTTAAAAGGTTGGACAGTAAACACACCATGTATGTAAAGTTATTCGCAGCACTTCGTCCCCTCAAACCAAAGAGAGTGGCTAGGCATCTAAACGATAAGTTTAAACGTAGCTTGCACATACACAACACTATTCTATCTGACACGGGTAACTTGAATTTTTCCCGCGTTGAACTTGGTTCGCATGCACTGACAGCCTTCGTTAAACTGTTGAGCAATTGGAATGAGATTCCACTAAATGCGATAAGATCCTCATCGTTTCTGATTATACTCATTAAAGTTAGTGTATTGCTTCTAATTCCTTCCTGTTGAATATCATCTTTACATCCATCCTTTTCTCCTTCACTGTCACTGTTAGTTTCGTTTTGATGTACTTTTTCAATTGTAGGATGTACAGAATCAGAAATATGACTGAGAGAAGAACCAGCATCAGGAGTCGCAGGTGTTACAGAGTAGTGATGGAACTACAGCTAGCAGTAACAGCTTCAACATGAATATGAAAATTATCATCTTTAAACTTTGAAGAGGTGGCATCAGCACTGACAACAGCAGCAGAGATTGGTACGTCAGCAGTATTGGCTTTAACTGTGGTCTGCTTGCTACAGTCCACTGATTGAACTGATTTCAACTCGTCACTCATGTTTTTTTCAACTGCAGTAGCTGTAGAAGGCTCAGTCTGCTTGTTAACATCAGTTGTTGAATGTTTCAACGACATTTGTGATCTACAAAAATGATGAAAATTATTTTGTTGTTAAGATATTGCTAGAAAAATTTACAGGGCTTGTTACTTTTAAATTACTTTTTTAAAATAGTTGGAATCAACTTAGTACGTCTTGGAAGTTCGAGGGATGGAACAGCTATTCTTTTTATCATTTGTTTTCCATGTTTCGATATTTCTGCAAATTAATATAAAATAATAAAAACAATGTTTCCTTGATATGATGAGATTTTGTAATTTTAATTTTTTTCGTAATGACTGGAGCAATAATCATCACTTGAAAAATGAGCACTACAGATGAATTTTTTTGTTAATATTGGCTTAGATTGCACACTGCTATCTATCGTTGTCTCACTTCATTATTTTTTGGCAGTACATGGAAAATAATGCCGCTCATAGACGTATTATTTTTACAACAAGAAACGCTGCACTTATACTGGCACTTTGATTTTACGTTTGCTTCTTTAATTTGTGACATTTTCAATGCTTTTATTAATTTTCTCTTATCACTACTTTAAACTCCAAAATTGGGAAAGGTTTTGGTTTCCATTTGAACCACCACGCGTCGCTACTAGTCGCGGCCTACCTCGAATTACGTGTGCATTATTTTTATTGCATTCTATAATTAAATTGTAATAACTTATTCTTACAGGAGCTGATTCCTAATTCAATCAAGTATGAAAAATACCGAATTAAATATATCATATTGTTCTATGGTATTCGAGCAAATATTGGCTCTCTGTCCTCTTCAAAACATGATAGTTTTTTCTTTGTTGTTATTGTCAAATTCAATCCTTTAAAAATTGTACTGAAAAAAACATTGATATGGAGCGGATGCGTTGGGTAGGGGATGAATCGAAACAATTTTTAGGCTCCTAATCGCCCTGAAACCATACAACTTTATAATGTAGGAAGATATATATTCAAAATATCAGATTTTGGAGTTACTATTTTTAATGACATTAGAATCTAACTTAAATTGTATACTTTACTTAAAGCTTTAAAACCTAGTTAGTAGTTTTCGTCACAAATGTGCATCTCTCCAGGGCGGTACCTGGGCCCTAGGGCGCTTGCGAAGCAATGCCCGAGGGACCATTGGGACCCCCCTGGTCGGATGCACATGAGTGGCAAACGCTGTTTTTCCTACCAAGAGCGTACCAGGGTTGCAAAAGTGCCCGTGGTAGGAAATTAGTAAATTTCGTACCATGGGCGCAAAGTAAAAAAATCACGCCAGAAGGGCGGGGTTTTTGTATGTTTGTGCCCGAGGTGCGAACGACGTTCCAAGGATGCAAAGTCGAACTTTGCACCCGTGGGCACACTTTGGGCCCACTAATCACTTAGCACCCTAGGGCCGGAAAGTACTTTCCCGCCCGTGGGCGCAAAGTGATTCATGGGCCCAAAGTGCAGCTCGAGGGCGCAAAGAGCGCCCGCAGGGCGCAAAGACTTTGCCCCCATGGTAAGAAAAATTTATAGAAAGTGTGACTAAATAGTTTATTTCCAAGAAAGTAATTGTGTTGTCAAAATTTACAAAGGAACACAAAATGAGTTTGGGAGGAGCTGGGGGGAGGTAGAAGGGGACGTTTGGTGAGGAGCTGGGGAGGAGCGAGGGAGAACGGAGGAGCGGAGGGAGCTAGTACTCGCCCTAAAACCATACAACTATATAATATGGGAAGATATGTCAGCGTTAAAGTAAGCTTTGGTAGAAGTAGTCAAATTTGTACTTGTTTAAGTAAAATTTGATACACATTAACGCGTTTTTAATAAAATGTATGTATATATTTCGCCCCGCACGCCAACCTCCCGGTATTTGATGCGTATCAAAAAAGTTTTCTGTGTGTATAAAAATTGTATGTCATTTAATACAAATTCTCTGCATCTTTTTGAGTACTGCTCGTACACTTTTGTGGAAGTTACTCTTTTTCTGCCCTTGCCCTGAATAACAACATAGCATATTTTTTCGTCTTTATTAATAAGACATATCGATTAGCTTGCGCAGCAACGGGACTTATGCCGTGCAAGAATGGGAGAACTGAGAGCGAAGCAAGCACTGATTCGCTCGCGAAACTACAGCCTAATTTAAGGTGGCTTAAGAAGCTTACATGACAAGAATTGTAAATTTACTAAATGAGCCAAATTTTTAGAATAATATTTTATAAACCCTTATCTTTAAGATGGCATCAAAAAAATTGTTGGTTGACGGCGTAATTTAGATGTAATGTAAGTTTTAAAATCGTACATTTATCGCAGTTCTTATGTAATTAGTTAGTAAGTAGCACAATTAAATATCTTACAATCCAATATAAATATATAAATATTTATGAATAAACTATTGGATGTACATTTTTGTGCTTAGAATATGATGATACCAAAAAAAGTACTTGTTAACAAAAGCTGTTGGGTTTGACAGGAGGAACCCAACTAAGTAGCTCGGTTGGTCCTTACAATTCCCAATGTATAATACCAATATGTACATAGTGAAAATAGGTATACTTTATACTTCTTTTAGGAACTACTATTCAATGAGGATGACACTAACCTTAGTTCTTTTAGTGTAGAGCAACAAACACTGATACTCTGCGAACCAAGTGATTGGACAATTTAAATCTGAAAAAATACTTTTTTAGGCCTACCTACACAACTTTGTATTCGAAAGTTTCTCTATTTAATCTGAGAAATATAAATATTGTCTACCCACTTTACAGTCGTTAAGGGAGTTAATTCATGCCTAACATTCCTGACGTCCTTACACATTGAGTGACGCGACTTTATAAACTCCATCCCTTATTAGATTTGTGCGAAATATACGCATGACTTAACATTAATTTTAAATTAAACTTTTTATCAGTAATCATCAACATATACATACTCAATAATGCAATATATGTAATAAGTATCACTCATATTTAAAAGCATTTTATCAGCCATCATTATAAAATTAATAATTGCAGCTATTTCTATGAAAAAATAGATTCTTCTTGGTAAAAATAATAGTAATGAGGCACTAAAAACTTAAATAAATTACACAATGTTACAAAAAAAAAAAATATGAAAAAGGACTTTTTATGATTTTAGAATACTTAATTTTTGACTTGATGGCAATTTATGACTATGTAAAACAATGTAGTATTCTTGTAATTACATAATATCTGGTTATTAACAATCAACAACAGCTAAAATTGAGCAACAAGGCTCAGCACTTGAGATATACTTTCATATACGGCATGTTTGCAGGTGTAGTGTAGTGTAGTGTGGCCTTCTTTTGCTGAGTGTACGACCATATCTAAACTGAGCCCCTACTTAAAGTACCACGTAATCAATATGCTAGACGCTGATATGTATGGAAATGGACCTTTGTGATGTATTCGATATTTCGATTTCTGCTTAAGGTCCAATGTGTGGGGTATCGGCGTAGACTGTTCTGATGTTCCTGTTAGCCAGAACATTAATAATTTGTACATTAGTATACTGTTTGCTTAACTTTAATTAAGAATTAAAGAAAGATTCAAATGATTTTGCTGGCATGAGTTCCGTTTCCGTGGGCACACCTCTAGAGGCCGTACAAACGGCCAATAAGTGACATGGAAGGTGGTATTATGGTAAATCGAGTATGCCGAACACGGTGGTGGTGTCGGAGCATCGATATCTTGTTTGGATTTCAAGATATAAATATATCGATTTTTCAATTATCACAGTTTGAAAGTGTATAGGTGTTTTCGAGGTCGCTGAGCGGGGAAAAAATTGTAAAAGAATTATAGTCTCATTGCGTTTCGAGATACACGCAGTCCATCTCCAGGACGACAGTCGTCATATGTTTCGTCACACGGCCCCTATGGTACTTACGTTTCGTAAGAAATGTCTAGTCTATCTGGACCATTTTACCGGGCCCTCCAAGATAGATGTAGGCGTGTGACGATGCACTCAGCAACCTCTCGACAGTAGCTGTACCAGTCGACAATTGTTTCGTGCTTAGCTCTGGACGACATGTTTGTCAACGTCAAGCGTTAAAATACCCTTCCAGGGTTGTCACGAAAATTTTCGCCCCGAAACATAGGATATGCCTGACGCTGGATTATATACCTTGCGGCACAAACTCTTCTTCTTGCGCGACCTGGGGCTCGAACATCACCAGTGCAATCCCAGCTTTTTCTGTCTGTTCTACTCGGCTATCATGGGATAATCGCAACAGGTTGGAGGCGTTAAATTCCTCGCAGGAACTGCTCCCGTCTCTTCTATAAACTCAATTGCGTCCTTGTTCGACGTAATTAACGGTGCAATTAACGTGAAGATGCAAAAACTGGCTGTCACTGGTTTTGTTTGTTGATACTCGTTGTACGTTGAAATTGTTTAAAAAGTCGAACGCTGAATTCAAATATTTTGGAATTCAGCACGCAGTCATATGTAACAGCCGTAATAATATTACTGACTGTCATTATTAATGATGGCAAAGCACGCGCCCCACACCCCCCCCGCCGCCCAGACGCCACACCAACACCACAAGACAACAAAATAAAAATTTTCGTTCATTATAAAAAATTTTTACACAAAGATAGTTACCATGCATTAGATTCAAAATAGAACGGAAAATGACGGAAAAAATAAAAAAGCCCACTTACGGTCACTTGCGGTAACTTTCACTGTCAGATTTAAGATCAGCACACCGAAAAATGTAAGTGTACCAATTTTTAGCGAAATAGGGGGTCAAAATCAAACAGTGAATTCCTTCATAAAGAGCGTATTAGCTACCAAGCTCATAAGAATGGAAAAACACTTTGATCCGTGTCAATTGGTTGAGAAGCGATATCGAATGAAACGTCAATTACGGTAACTTGACATTATCATGCGCACTAGGGATCGTTAGGTCGGTTAGATTCGTAATCAGCACACCGTACAACGAAAGTATGCCAATCGAACAGTAAAACTCTTACATAAGAGCGTATCAGGGGTCTGATCGCGATCATTCGATACAAGACAAAAGTGAACTTTTTTTCGATAGTCCCTAGACTACGCATGCGCGTAGCCTTCATTTCTGGTTATGATACGAATAGAGAAAGAAAACTTTGATCTGTGTCAATTGGTTGGAAAGCGATAATATAATCAAATAGACATTCTTTACGGTGACTTGATGTGATCGTACGCACTATAGGCCATCAGATTCGTAATCAGCACACCGTAAAACCCCTATATACATTCTCAATTCTTTCATACTGGGATAAATCGAGATATCGATATCTCGAAATCCAAACGAGATATCCAATTTTCGACACTACTATTATGTTCGGCTTCGGAATACGCGATTTAAAATTTAATGAATAAAAGCGATGTCCTAAAAATTTGGAAACTAATAACTTGTATTTAAGGTTTTTTTTTTAGAAGTCGCAAGAAACTTTTTATACATGGAATATATAAATTGTGCAATTTGTCATACGTTATATGGAACGATTTCCGTAAGTTGCGCTTGCTTTGAAATTATTAACGCTATTATTATTAATAATAATAATAATAATAGTAATAATAATGATAAGACTATAACCTAACAATCCAAATCCCTAAACGGCTTTGCTTATGAATTAATAAAACTACTATTTATAATAATAAACTACAAGCTGATAATCCAGAGAGCTCGACTGTCATTCTTATAAATTATAAACTCTATTTTTTATATTAACATAGCTTGAACCTAATAACCCAGAGCTCTGATAGCCATAATAATAGCGTTATTGATTTATTAGCAGTTCAGTGCTGTGGATACTTAGATTTTTTTGCATTATGAATTATAGCAGAATTAATTTAAGAGCAAGACCATTCAGCGTTCTGGATAATCAGGTATAGATTATAACATTATAAATAACAGCGTTATTATTTAAAGGCGAGACCGTTTAGGGGCAATTAAGTATTACGTAACGCAATTTTACATATTTTTGACACCCCTCCCCTTCCTGTACTGCGCCATAACTTTCATCTTTACCCTCCGTCTCTCTCTAAATGTAACGGCACCTTTGTTACCTAAATATATGAGTTATGTCTCAGAAAATACAGCAAACTCGCCACAATATCGTTTATTGTATTTATCGAGTTTTTAGTAACAGGAAATTAAACGAAACATTTGAATCAACTTGCAAGATATCAAGGCATAGGTTTCTTTATTGTATGTATAAATATTTGGTCTTTTATAAACGATCATATGCATAAGATTTACTAAATTATACATAAAAATACAG
This sequence comes from Copidosoma aretas, assembly GCA_030522625.1. Taxonomy (NCBI): domain Eukaryota; kingdom Metazoa; phylum Arthropoda; class Insecta; order Hymenoptera; family Encyrtidae; genus Copidosoma; species Copidosoma aretas. The sequence goes on from JAPYYV010028651.1 coordinate 6,973, forward strand.
ATTAGACATAAATATAATCGATTTTTGTCAAAATATTCTCATAAAGACAAAACCTTTAGCTAAAATTAGCCTTACAGAGAAGTACCCTAGCATTTGAATATTTAATTAGTCTTCAATTTTTTCCTATAAAAACTTATAAACTCAATTATTTGTTTTAACCATTAATAGTGCAAAGAAGAAATTCCAATTTTATTAAAATAAAAAAATTTAATTGAAATGTAATTACAAAAACAATAACTTTGGTTAAAATTTATCTTAATAAATAAAATATTCACGTCCAAAAATATAGAAAATTAATTTACGTTTGAATCATTCCTTGTCCATCCACGAATTTGCCAGCCAGCTGACTCTTTCATACCTTGCGTCTGAAAAGCAGACCAGGAGGGTTCAGGAATTGTCATATTATGTGTATCAATTTTATCTTCATCAAACCAATCGGCGTCCTTGGATGACGTTTCACAGCAGCGTACAATGTATAGAAGCTCTTTCGCGGTTCTGGCTGCTAGTCACTGTGACTATATTCTACTTCCACGACTGTCATGAGCAACCTTTCCATGCACGTCACGACTGTGAACTTGCACACTTTTTTTGGATGTGAAATAAATCTTACTTATCGCACAGATTTTGTTTTTTCGATCGAGTTGTTTTATTGATGGATAAGAAAAATTGTATGGCTTACACTAAAACCCCTTCTAGAAGTTTCAGTAGTGGCCAAAAGAGGCACTACGTCTACCCTAACCAAGGCCAATTAAGCATGCCGATTATTAAAAAAAACGTTGCATGGCAAACCGGCGTACAGTGATCAGAAAACATAAAAAAATGGACAGAAATCTCGATGCAAGCCAATTTTTAAGTAACGTGAACGTTTTCGGACTCATATTATTCCTTGACTAATAACCTGAAAGTTGTATTACCGTGATTTTCGAAAAACTCAATGACGTCACGAGAATTAAAGGCTAAAAAGCAGCAGTTTTTTAGTGAATCTTGTGAAATGTTATAGGTTACGAAAATTGTTAGTAAAAAAAAGAGAAAAAAAGCATTTTTATGATTATTTGGGTTGCTTGATACGAATCTGAAGTAAAGACTTCAATATCTTACCTACTTTGACCCTTGTTCGCATGTCTTAAGGGTTGAATTTGAAATTTTACTCTAAAAAATACCATGCAAGCCAATTTCAAGGTTTTTTAGGTAATAGAATACGAATCTAGAGTTAAAACTTTAATATCTCACCCCCTTCATCCCTCATTCACATTTTTTAAGGGTTGAATTTTAAAATTTACCCAAAACAACGCGTGTTGGTCTCGGGACCGGCAGAAGAAGCAAAGCTCTTTCTCGGTTCTTAGCTATCTCGTGCACGTTGACACGGATACAGTATGATTAGTAATAAAAAATTTGGCGGGAAATTCATTAAAATTTATATAAATTACAGATTTCTTTTGGACGTTTCCAAAAATTAAATGCACCGGTGACTACTGATACGTACTGCAGAATGGAATTCCATTATAACTAAACAGTGGAAATGTCATAACAAGTTATATTTATATAAAGTGAAAGCAAATATAAAATTAATTTTGCATAACTGGAACTTGTAATAATTTATCTGTCTAGTAAAAATGACATGTAATAACTAAAGTACATATGAAAGTTTACCGGTACATTGAATTTTTACGAATATAAAAATTAGAGGGCTTTGTTTTATAAAATTTAGATCACAGTTTTATGCAAAAATATAAATCTATATTTCCTTTGGACATTTGTGAAAATTAAATGCACTGGTGACTTTTCATACGTACTTCAGATATCAAATATTAATATAACTAGCCCGTTAAAATCGTATAAGTTTTATTTATGTTAAATAATAACAAATACCTAATTAACTATGCACAACTAAACTTTTTGTAAAATTTGAACTGTCTAGATAAAATAAAATTTAATATCTAAAGTACGTAAACACAGTAATCAGAAAAATACTAAGTTTATATTCTTATGTAAAAATTACAGGGCTTTGTTTTATAAAATTTTCGTACATGTTCATGGATGAATATTAAATTTATCCACACCAGCCCATTTAGGATCCACGTGCTCAAGTACACGTACGAAGAGCTAAAGTATATCTAAATATATGAAGTATAAGAATAAGGAACGGCTTCATGCACTGTTGCTGCATGTGTATGTATACATATATACACACATCAGCTGTATCTATATGTGCGTGTATTATGTACATATATCTACCTATAATATATAGTTATTGGTGTGGGGCATTAGACGTCACCCCCCACCACTTCCTCACCGCCCCTCCCAAAATAAGGAAAAATTCTATTATTTTCTCCGTTATTTTTACATCAAATATTTTTTACAAACCCCCTCCCCCGCCCCCCACACGAATTTGTTAGCCCCCATACCAACCCCCCATCGCCTCCACCGACTCCTTTATATTCTTTTATTAATGTTTTTTTACAATTGTTGTAAAAAACTATATTGCCCAATTCGCACATTATTAAAATATTTTTGTGATAAAATAATACATGAACTTCTAATACATATATTCTTCTTCCTATATTTGTATTGAAAAATTCATATATACTTTCTAATACATCTATTTATTTTAACAATAATTATTATACTTAAAAAAACATATTTAAAAAATGTTTAAATACAATGTATATTATCTGATTTTTTCATCTTTTTTTCCACACCGCCCTGGAGGCAAATAGATGGACTTGACACATAAAAATGATGAATAGTTATATTTATTTATGATCGATGATACTCAATAATAAGATCACAACTGATTTCATCAATTTTATACCAATTCATTTGTAAATATAAAGTTCTTGATGAGCTAAGCTTTTTTTTGTTTGAAAGAGATATATGTGAACTATTTAGATCAAATAATTAACTAAGGTGGGATAAATATCACAGAAAAATAATACAGGTGAATTAATGTAATTACACAGGTATCAGAGGAACTAAAAACAATAGAATCAAAAGAGGAAAAATATTGAAAAATCTATCAACAGGATTTTAGAATAATTGAGCAAATAAGAAAGATTGCATGTATACTCAAAGACTAGTCAAATAACATAAGAAACAAAGTAAAACAGTTAATTTTGAGACTGAAAAAAAAGGTTTAAAGAAATTATCAGAGATACAAGAATTAAAAATTCGATGAAAAACTAAGTAAAGTGTCGGAATGCAAAAATTTACATAAGTTTTTAAAAGTGATTAGAAATTAAAACCGAATAAAAAATGAATGTAAATAAATAAAGTGTCATAAGAGAATCATTTTAAAAATTTTTTAGGAGATAACAATGAGGGAAAACATTATAAGGGAAACAAAAAAAGGAGTATAGAAATCAACAGCAAAGTCTGTGAGGATTTTGACAAGAATATATCGATCATTGAATTTTAGAAAATCCTAAGGGCGGAAAAAAACCAAAGCCGCAGAAGACAAGGAAATTGTGAGGGAATATTTCAAAAATCTTTCCATGACTTTAATGATTGAATCAACAAAAATGCTTAATGTATTGTAGACGAAAACGACAGAAACACAAATTATTCAAGGGTGGAAAATAGCAAAAATCTATCAGAATCGCTAGGTAGGGAGGAGCAAGAGAATGATAAAAGCTACAGGAAAGTTGCAATATTGAATGAGGGGTACAAGATATATGCAATTGTAATTGCTGAAAGAGTAAAAGAATAGCTGGCTTCAAAGCAAATAAAAAAGGAACAATATTGTTGTACTAAATAGTTTTATTGGAAATAAACTAAAGCAAGGGAAAATAAATTATATTCTGTCTTTGTAGACATCAGAATAGCATTTAATACAATCAATACAGAAATTTTCTGGATAAAATTAGACCGAATAAAGCTATGAATAGAATTCTAAAAATGTGGAAAATAATTTTTAAATGTACAAAAAATCAGGTGATAAAAAAAATAAGTACGATAAGTAAATTTAGAATAATACAGGAGATATTACGGTAGAAAAAATGAAAATGCAATGTTTTTAATTGTGTTACGACATTGTGTCATGCGCGGACCATTTCGAACTCAGAAAGCAGATGCTGAAAGACTTAGATAAATATCGTACAAAAAATATGCTGGAAGCATAAAAAAAGAAAAAACTTAATTTTAAGGAATAGAGAAGAGATAGAAAAAGATCTGTTTGAATTTTAAGTGGAGGTATTTTGAGTTTTCAACGAGTATTAGGATATAGAAGTGTGGTTCTTAAGAAAAAAAAGGCTTCTCGTGGCACGGAGAGAAAACAACTGGTAGGATCCCTATTGTAGATATATACGTAGATATGATACATATGTTAATCACGTATCAAAAATACGTACACGAATACGTAGTAAAAATACGTGTTGGTTTGGAACCTCTCCTTACCTAATTTTATCACGCAATTTAATTGCATCTGTAAATGTATACGCAGATTGAGTTGCTACAATCAGTTTCTCTAAGGTATATCAGCCAAACATGGTGTTAT
>JAPYYV010028663.1:0-10167 GCA_030522625.1 Copidosoma aretas
CTCTCCCAAGTGCTAAGTGCCCTGAGTAGTGCCCTTAGAAGGAGCCGGACGTACAGCACTATAATAAAAAAAAAAAGATGTACAGATAAAGGAAAACAAAATGAGCCTAGTAAATATAACAAGTTGCAAAAATATAGTGAAAGTATTACGCAATTGTAATGCAATATCACGCAATATGTAAAAGCAAGAACGTATACTGAAGTGATGGAATGACCGGTGGAGAGCATACCCAAGCGACACCAAATGAACTTTCTGAATTTTCTTTACGTACTTGATGTGCTCTGTGGCGCGGAAGTACACGTCATCAGGTGCGTCCATCCACGACATTAGCTGCTTGCGCGCGTTGCTCCTGGACATCGGGCCCTGGGCGGAGAGCGCGTGGGGCAGGGATGCGCGCCCGTTTAGGGGGGCGACGTGGGGCGGGAGCACGGCGGCCGCGACTGCCGCTGCGGCGACCGCTGGACTTGTCACCGACGCCACGTGGTCTAGTCCAGGAGTGCGAGCGTTCCCGTGCAGAGCTGACTGGGCTCCGTGCTGGGAGCGTTTCACCGGTGGCTGGCCGCTGGCCATCGCGTTCAGTCCAACACCTGGAACGACAAGGCAAATGTTTGTTAAGATCGTGTTGGGGATAATATTGTAGTTTTTTCACGTCGATTACAGTTTTGTACAAGAGGAATTTTCACTTATTCATAAACTGCAGTAATTATAACTGCCAGAACAATAACAGTCATGACTCAGTTGCTTTAGGCGCACGCCTTGGTCAGATAGTGGAACAAAGGTCCGGCTGCTTGGTAGGATGCGGGTTTAAATCCCGATGGGTTCAAGGTTTTTGGAGATTTTTCTTCGAGAATTTTGCCAACAGTCGAGTCGCTATGCTTGTCGTGACGTAGTTTTTTCTTCTGAATCACATCTTTTTCTGCACCTCAAAGTGCTCCATCGAGTATACTTTGAGTCACTGTGAGTGAAAAATACGGGACTAGTTAGGAAGAGGGTGGAAAAAGGGATGGGATGAGTTAGCGCTGGAAAATGGAGAAATACTTGAATATGATCATATATTATGTACACATGTTTGTCAGTGTATAAATTTGATATAAATTTTTTAACTGATAATTAATTTTACTGATACCTTAAAGGAAGTAATGATAAGTATATTAGATTGATCGAAATTTAAAAGCAGTTCTAAAAGTAAACAAACTTTAAACAGTTACCACAGAGTCTACACTTACTTTTATGTTATTAATATGTTAGTATACAGAAAACATTCAAAAAACGAAATATGAAAAAGTTACCGTCACTGAAATTTCGTGCAGGATTTAAACGTGTGTGCCTTGTAGAAAATTGCTAGCGCTGACAATAGTGTGATGAAATTTGGCGTTAATACATTACTCTTTGTTGGTAATACTAACTTTATAATAATACTAAAACTGGTGAACTCAAGTATTTTATGTTAAAATAATAGAAACAGTTGAAACACAGTAACTGATTGATAGAATTTTCAAATAATAGCATCATAGCTTTGGTGTCACCATACGGACAGAAATTAAAAAATGTTATGTTTCTGTATCGAATATCGTCCCACTACCTTCAATCTTGAAAATTATCTACTGGACGTGCACCTCGAAATCGCAAAGGAATTCACACAGTGTCCCACAGAAAATCTTTCGTTATTTTGCAGGATTTCATGCCACAAGTCTTACAGGAATTCTCGAATTTTGTTCAGAGTATTATTTTTAATGCATGCAAATAGACAAAAGTACACAACAAAACTAAAAAGGTACATAAATTAAGTCTAAGAAAATAATGAAAAGTATAACAAAACTTTTTGGGCTACAGAAAAAATATATTTCTTTTCGTTTAAAGGTACAATAGAGTAGTTGATTAAAATTATTCAAACAAAACAGTGGCTAAAATGTATCAAAATAAATAATATATTCAGTAGGTCAAGCATTCCAAATCATGATAAGAGGTTTGACCGATGTATATGCACGCAAAAATCACCTGTACACAAACTACATTAATATTCAAAATGATATCAACTTGAAGATAAAAAGTATAAATCATCCAAGCTATCTATACTTGGATTTAATTAAGAAAGATATTTTACAAAAATTAAAAGCAAACGAAATTAGAATCAAGCTCCAAAAGCAGAACGTGCATATAGATAACATGTTGGTATGGGAGGGGGGGGGGGGGCGATCGGAATTCAATCGAATTCGATAACTATGACAGAAGACTGACCATCAGCACCGTTGACTTCATCGAACAGAGGCCTGGGGCGTTTCAAAAGATTCTGTTGCGTCTGTAACGCAGACTGAACAGGCGGAGTCGCAGGAAGTCTCTCGACATCCGACTTGTTGGGAACTCGCTCGTACAGCAAACTGCCGTCTGCAAACGTAGATACGAAACGGAGCATTAAGACAACGTAAACAGTGACGCGAGAGACAGGACGTAACGAGCAAGACAAAGTACCTGGAGCTTTCGGCGGTCGGGGAAAGTACACGCGGTCCGGCTGTTTGCGCAGAGCTGGCGCGGTGAGTAGGAGCCAGTCCCAATCGCCGGGCTGGCGGGGCTGGGACAGATTACCGAGACGCGTTGCGATGTCGGTGACGCGGGGCCGTAGCCTGGGGCGCGAGGCGCGCGCCAGGATGCGCAGCTCCGCTTGTGACTTGGACGACAGCTGTGGTGAGTTTATGAGCATACGTAGGGGCGCGACGTTCATCAGCTGATGTGGGGCGCGCGCCGCGTGCCGAGTACGAAGCTGGGCGGCGCACAGGCGCCTGGCAGCTCTGGCTATCGTCGAGGTACGCAGGTAGAAGGCCGAACGCGTCTTCATAACGGGTCTTGGTGAACCTGCAACAAAAAGACACGCTTAGAATCCTCCAACTCTGGTCCCAATATCGTCGTCGTCGTCACACCTCTGTCCGAGGGCTTACCCAAGCCAACGCCGACTCCCACACCGGCCGCGGCGCCGGCCGGGCCGGCATTGCTCCGCACCTCGAGCCCGTGAGTGCCGACGTAGTGACGAGTCAGGTGCGCTTTGAGCTTGAAGTCCTTGCCGCAGGAGGCGACATTGCAGCGGTACGGTTTGTGGGAGCCACCGGCCCCTTTGCTCTCCTCGTCGGAGCCTGCACTGCTGCGCTTGCGCTCGGCGTCCACCTCGTCGATTCGCGAGGGCACCTTCAGCCCACCGTACTTCTTCCAATAAGACCAGCAGGTCTGGCATAGCCGGCACTGGGCGTTCAGCGGGCCCCAGGGATACCACTGGGAGCTCTGCATCGTTTGGCAGCTCTCGCAGGGTTTGCCGATCGTCGAGGCCATGAGCATGGCAGCAGCCTCGGCGCCGTTGCTGCTGCCGTTTAGTATGCTGATGGCAGCGCCGGCCTTTGCGCCGTTGCTCGCGTTGTTGGGCGTCCCGAGGGGGATGATGCTCGCCTGGCCGGCCATGAGACCCACGGGTGAGGCTACCGCTCCCGCTGGGCCCGCGTTTTTGCTGTAGTTCGGTATGTAGACCTGTTTCAGCTTGCTCTCCGCCTCCACGGCCTTGAGACGCTTTTGTTGCACGTAGCGGTCGGTCGTCTTCCACATGTAGTAATACTCGATCACGTTCTTCAGTGACTTCCACGGCAACTGCAAATGTGCAATGGTATGAGGGACCGGTTGAATAATTTATGAGTTAGAAATGTTGGGGTTTGGATTAGGCAAAAATCATAAGAGTTTTGATCTCATTCATTGGGTAACTTTTACAAGTACAAATCATGTTGACTAAGAATAGCTGTTGTTGCTGGTAGTCACTCAACTTTTTCAACTTGATAAGCGACTACTAGTCCATAGTACATAGGCTGATCAAATATAGCTTGTCGTACATTTCAAGTTTCAACTGGAGGAAAGCGACTACATAGGAGGTAAAATTTAATAACGTCATTTTTCGTTTGGGTAAAAAAATACGTGTCCGTTATTTTGTCAAATTAACTGGATGGAATCGAGTAACGGATTGTCAAACATTTTTCAACGCAAAGTCTCCATTGATTGGATTCCGAAATATATAATGACAGAAAAGTATAATGAATTACCTTGCCGTGAAATGTTTGAACGCGATTTGCACCCGCGCGAGATGGTAAAAATGTTATTGAAATACATGCATAATAATTAATAATATTAGTAAAAAAATCGTTTTAGTCGATGGTTGAAAAGTGACGGAAAGGATTGCAACCATATTCAAGGCAATCAAGCGCTCCCATTCATTATCAGTCAAGAACATCATCGCAATACAGATATAGCAAGGGCGCAGCAAATTATTTAATAATTGAGGTATCTCGAGAACGGAACCCCAAATTTGCGTAAAACTTTGACCACCCGTGTATGGCAGTGTTAGCAACTGGCATCTCAAATTTTAACGTTTTTGTACGAATAAAAAGGTAATTTGTGGGGGAGAAACAAACAAACAACACCACCCAAAACAAAAAAAACGATCGAAAAAGATCGCGAGAAGCAAAAACAACACGACTCACAAAGTCCTGACGAATGTCCGAAAAGTCTTTTCCATATTTCTCGAGAGCCTCTTCGAAGAGATTCGCCTCGGAGGCGCTCCACTCCTCCATCTCGTCCCTGCAGAGCACCGGCCCAGAGCCGGGCACCAGCGAGGACATGGCCTTCTCCAGGTCGTAATCGTGCTTGTGCAAGGTGTCCATGGCGTGAAACTGCGGGATGAAAAACGTGCGCGGTTAATCATAGACGAGTACACTTGGCTCAAAAAAACAACAACAACAACAACAACAACAACAACAACAACAAGGACGAAAAACAATGGACAGCAGCGCGCGCACGAGCCGCGACTCGTGTATACCGACCAGAGTGACGTCCCTGGACGCCGCGGCGGCCGACATGTGGAGCGAGGGCTGCTTGACCGAGGACGAGCAGTCGAGGGCCCGGGCGAAGGTGCCGACCGAGCGGCTGATGACGAGGAACTGGTCGATCTGCCGATCCGTGAGCTTGTGCTGGGGCTTCCAGACGAGCTGCTCGAGCTCCTCCAGTCGCCGGGAGTCGTTCTCGCGCTCCGCCGGCGTCAGGGACACGGGCGCTATGTTGTCCGCCTGGTACTTGGTGCCCACTCGGATCTCACCTGTTGGCCGTTCAATTTTACCGTTAGTCGCGAACGATCTTTTGTTTTTTTTGTTTTTTTTTTCTTTGTTCCTGTCGTCGTTCCCTCCCCACTCACCGACACTGTACGAACAATATCGCACCATCCCGGCCGTCGCGTTGCACGAGAAATTGCACGCCTATTTGAGAATGACAACTGCAGCGGCCCCAACTTCCCCGCGCGCGGACGAGGGAAGAGCCTCGCGGGAAAAGAAATTTCGCCGAGCACCACTCGTAGGAGCACGAGCTCGAGCGGCACTGTCCGACGTGCCTTTGTCCGCGCGTTGTTGTGAATATACTGCGCGGTTCGAGGCTTCAGCGCCGAGGTACCGGGAGTGGGGCGCCAGGGTTCGAAAATTCGGACTTTCGGGCCACCGATCGAACAACTCGGCGCGATACGCGATCTTTCTGAACTGATGCAGCCAAATGCGACCGAGCTCCGAGAGTGCAGTGCCCGTCCGGACTCTTTTGGTACGAAATTGCTTTCCGTGACAGAGCCGCGGTTGTTGTTCACCATTCGTATAGAATCGGACTGTCGGTTTTGAGCTCAGGAAGGTGTGATTATAGCACCCTCCGAACCGTCGTTCTCGAAACTTTTGGGCCAGGAGGTACGTTTGTTGTGCTCGCGGGCGTATACGTAAACACAAACAAAACCTCGAACCAAACATTCACCTGCACGAACTCTAGACTGGTTGTCTGGTAAGGCTGAGACCATCAATATTTAGCCGTCACGTTGGACCTTGCTCTTGGAGTATCCTCTCGGTATATGAACTCTCAAAACACAGCAGTCGAGATGTATGTGGACTGCTACGACTGTACCATTCGGCACACAAACATTCTCAATGATGCACTGTCTTTTGTACAGATTACCAGAACATTGTCGAGCGCCCTGCAGTTAGTAACTTTTGTCCCTGCGGCCACTGTCAAATATTTTTCGGCGAATGTTACCAACACAATGATATCGTTTGAGCTTGTAAGAGTAATAGGGTACTTGCATGCACAATTTTAATTGGTCCGTCGGGTGGATTATAAAAAATATCGTACACGTTTTTTTTTTTTTTTTTCCACATGGACAATACCTGATGGGTTACAACCGTATGTACTTATATGACGTATTTTACTCGCCCTCCTGGACTTTGGTGTGCTTTAAAAAATAGAAATCAAGTGTCCAATGATTTTTGATGATCCACTTGACACAACTAATGGATTTTCAAAAATGTTTTGATGCTGCAAGTACCCTATTCCACCGAACTTTCAATCTTTGTGTTACTCATCGATACACAACATTTCGACAGCTAAACATGATTTTTATAAATGTAGGTATATTTACTAAAATAAAACAAACGATTTTTCATTAATTTTGAAGTAAAAATGATCTCAACAATTCGAGTATGACGATCGAAAGAGTACCTTCTATTAGGCGACTAAAAAAAATCCTCTCGCGAAATTTGAAAATTGTACAGTTTTTTCCACTGTGGATCGTAAAGATGGAAAATGTTGATACATCAACTTTTCGACTGTATTTGTAGTGTACACAAAAATTTCTAATTTTTTAAACCATTTTTACTGAAAATTTTTTGTTTTTACGTTAACGAATAAGAAGTTTGTTCGTAAGAATGTCACGTGATGTTTTGTGTATGAGGAAATCCAGGAAAAATGCAATTTTTGACATCAAAAACCGGGTTAATATTTTTTTTTTCATAGCGTACCTTCAGGGATCCGGTTAATTTATAATTTTTGAGCTTTTTTGGACTATAATTTTTGAAGTAATTCTGAACCTTAAGCACCTTTTTTTAATAATTCAACAAGCAAAAATTAAAGTTTATTTTTCAAGTTTTATTTCACTTTCTTAAACGGCTTTCGTCCACGGCTTTTGGGAGAAAAGTTATATTATAAAAAGAGTAAAGAGAGTCGTGGAATTGGTTTTTCAATTATTCATTTCAAATAATAAATAAAGCTAAAAACCGGCTCCGCCTCGAGGCGTCATAACACGTTCGTGCGGAGGTTCCTTTGCCCCTCCTTGCTGGAACATCTACTATTCATGAACTTATTTTCCGAATTTCCTCGCATGCATCACTTTAAAAATCAATGTGTCATCAAAAATCGTCTAATTTTAGAGATACTCTTGCATTTTACGTGGAAAGTAACCTTTACTGGGGGATAAAGAATTCATTACGTCCTAAGAAAAAAAATATAAAAACAAGTTTCCATCGAGAAATCATGTTGAGCCAGAAAAAAGGAACTACTACTTGTCAAAACTATGAAAAATTACAGACGTTTTCAAGCTTATAGTGCCAAATAAAACGGTTACCAAGAATCCGAAACGTTACGTGACATTATTCCCATAATGTTTTGGATTTCCGATAATGCCGTTGGCTTTTAAAACAGCTTGCTCTAATTCAATTAAAGCTGGAGTCAAATCTTTGAAAACGCAAGTACTTTAGCACTTTTTTTTTTCCCCGTCGATCGATGCTTCATTCGCAGTGGCCGCAAGGGCTTTGAAAATGTTTGTACAAAGATGTATAACAATGCGGCCCCGGTTAAATCATTCGAGTTGCGGTCGATTAGCGATGAGAAAAAAATTCCGTTTCATCAGTACAATGATAGTCCAGTGGTTTTCTGATCTTGACGCAAACTACGTGGCAAGTAATTTTTTTTCTTACCATGGGCCCAAAGTGCAGCAGAGCCTTTTCGCCCTCAGGCCGCACTTTGGGCCCTTGAAACCACTCTGCGCCCACGGGCAGAAAAATTCTTTCGGCCCTAGGGCGCAAAGTATTTTCTCGCGGGCCCAAAGTGTGCCCACGGGCGCAAAATTGCACTTTGCGCCCTCGGCAAGAAAAATATTGTACGAGACTCTGGGACAAAAGTAAAACAAGCTCAATTTTGTACTTCCTGCCCTGGTGGCGTAATGTACTGTAACGATCGCACTGAAATTTCACAATTATTCGCACAACTCTTTCGATAAAAACGAAGCGACGATGAAAAATCATTCGTCGACAGTTCTGAATATTTTCACGCGTATTCATGAAAGAAAAAAAAGATGATTTTGCAAAATTAATCATCACGCCCTGTGAATTTTACCGACCAAAGGTGAACGAAAAGCTTACTTCAACGGTACAAAACTTTGTTGCAATCACTCGCGCACGAATACCAGGTACAGGAAAAGCTCGGCCAGTATATGCACACGCGTCATAATATGCACCCACCTTTGTCGGCGAGCAGGGTCCGCTGGGTCGGGTCGAAGACGAGGCAGTAGAAGAACGAGTCCTCCTTGTTGAGATAGCTGAGCAGCGACTCCGTCTCGTTGAGCAGGGTCACGCAGCACTTGCCCCTTATGTGGGTGGCGGGCATCGTCTCGACCTGCCGCGAGAGAAAGAGCTCGCGGTGCTTCATCTGGTGGCGCTGCTTCGTCGTCAGCTCGGACACGCCGCCGATCCCGGGCCCGAGGTTCGGCAGCGGGCCACCGCCGTTGCCGCCGCCCGTAACACCTGCGCACCCGAGCCCGCCGCCGCCGCCGCCGCCGCCGCCGCCGATCGCCGCGCCCGTCCCGTCCTCCATCCCTGGGGACAGACGAACCAGACTGTTCACTCGACCATTCCTGCGGGGACGTTTCGCGCCATCGCGCCCTGCATCGGGCTTGATACTTTTTGAGAACCGAATCGCGTGACGCGATGTGCAACGCCGCCTGTGGGATGGCGCAGGGTTTCATCCGACGCGGAAGGACCGAATGGCCAAAGACGAGAATCGTGGGTAAGTCGAACCGTTGGAGCGACAATGCCTTCAGTGCTACAACCAATCGTACCCGCGGCTGTAGCGATCCTGCGACGCCGGCGAAAAGTTTATGCAAGGTCATTATTCCGACCATCATAAAACTGCTCTGCCGAGTGTGCCCTTTTGGAATTGCCATGTTATTTAGTCGTTCAAAGAATCGGTGTTTTCTTGAAAAATTAAACGAACGAAAATAGGTCGTGGTTCCATTTTTTTGTGTTCCAAACTATGAATCAAGCCCGAATTTAGCGATATTGGTTGACAATTTAGGGGAAACAAATGAGGAGTACGATTTTAATGATACATCACTCAGTCAACTTCGTACTTCAACTTGCTCTTCTCCATCAATCTTGGAGTGTTGAAAATCACATGATCAAAGTTTAAAAAGTAGGGGGGACTGGGCATACGGGGTTGTTCCAGTCGTGATATTAGCGAAACTATATAATGAGACAAAGACCTGAGGGAGACAAGAAAATAAAGGATTAGCATCCTTGTCCAAGTGTGTGCCACTGCGTTTCGTCAACCATCGCGAACGTGACTATAAAAAGGGGCGCACGACAATTTGCGAGAAAGGGGGCTATCTCGCTCTATTTGGAACAAAAATCGTCCGAGATGGACCCTTTTTTCGCCAACACACAGCCCCCTTGTTCGACAATCAAGCGAGATAGCCCCCTTTCGCACAAACAGGCAATAGCGCCTTTGCGAATTGTCGTTAGCCTCTTTTTAGTCGCGTTTTCGATATAGCCCCGTTATAGTCACGTTTTCGAGTTAGCTACCTTCTCCCTCTATACCGACGAGATAGAGTCACAAATTTTGTTCCTTGTTATACGTAAACATCAGTCGTTGAATATCAGTGATTACTTTTTACGTAGACTATTTTGGGTTTTTAATGCGATTTTTGTTTTGCGAAGTAGCAAATCGGGTACGGTTGTGACAAACTGTCTGGATACGGTTGTGTGCAATAGGTCAAGTGTATGAAAAAATGGGATTTTATTTTGAAAACATTATCGTTAATATTTGTTTTTTATTGTGAGACACTCACTATAACTTACGTTACATACGGAAAAAGATGATGTTGCCCAAGGTTAGATATGGCAATAAGAATGATTTTAAACCGTTTTAGTGTTGATATTAACCTGTAACTACCGTCCCCAGGCACTATTACAACCGCCTCTGCGGGGCGCTCGGTTTTTTTTTTTTTTTTTTTTTTTTTTTTTTTTTTTTTTTTTTTTTTTTTTTTTTTTTTTTTTTTTTTTTTTTTAT
>JAPYYV010028667.1:0-11799 GCA_030522625.1 Copidosoma aretas
CCACGAGACTATGCTTCCGAAAGAATTTTTTCGATTTCCAACGAGAATTTTGCAATGAATCAGCTGTTGCATAAAAATAAAGTTGTTTCACGCTCATTTAGTATAAAAACATCAAAGATCTGTTAAATAAATATTAAATTTAAGTAACAGGTGTATTTAAAAAAAAATGAATCTATATTGGCAGTATAAAACTTACGTGAAGTTAAATTTTAGTTATACCTCAAACCGAATATAATAAATAAATAGGCTATCACAAAGCAAAGTTTTAGAAATTATGATAAATACGTTTTGATTAGCATTATAAACTTTTCATACATCAATATAAGTATATTAGAAATCTGTAGAATTTATTGGGAAGTCAGTACAAATTTAATATCTCAGTTTTTTTTACAAAATATAAAACCTACGTATAATCGAATCTTACGTTTACCTTTAAACAAATTTACTTCATAAATAGCTCATTGAATTTTACGGTTGCAACATTTATGAATAATTTATTCTGATTAGCATCATAAAGCTTCCACTTATTTAGCACAAGCATATCAAACATCTGTTAAATAGATTGTAGATTAAAGTATGGAAGGTAGACAATATATTTGATAAAAAATCTTACATATGATATAACTTTAGTTTAATTATTAAACAAATTTAATGACTAAGTCGCTCATTACCAAACACAGTATTTATAACTATAAATACTGGTACATAGACAAAATAAGCTATGTGCAAAACGTATAGAAAGTCGGCCTTCAAATATAAAGTTAAGAGTAAACATTAGAGTGCGTATACGCTTATACTGAAGATAATGAAATTAATAGAATGGGATATATTTTGATCCATGGTACTAGCACGTATTTAAGGGCCGTACGGAACTGATGCAGATTTTAGGCCATGGCTACGTGACCGCGTTCGCTTGCGTCTGCTCGCGCAATTCTCTATTATGCCAAAACATTATACAGTTAAAAGTTACGTATCGATGACGAGGAATTAAAAAAAATGGTCTTTACTTGAAAAGGGTGCCATAAGCGCAAAAGGGTAGAAAAGTGAGAAACAGGCATAGGAGCAGATAAACTTATAAACTTATGCGTTAACTTCAGAGCGTACTAAGAAGAGAAGCGTCGAGCTACAATAGAAAATGATGAAAATCGATATCAGGCCATATTATTTTGGCTTGTGGAGTCCGTTCCAACTAGTGATTAATCCACAGTGACCCAATACGCCCCAGTGACTATACTTCAGAGATAAATCAGTTAAGTTTAAATAAATTATTATCTCTTAACTATAGTCACTGGGGCTTATTTTGTCCCTGTGTATTAACAACTTGGGATTAAATAAATTATTATCTATTAAGTATAGTCACTGGGGCGTACTGGATCGCTGTGGATTAGTTAGTTGTGTTTAAATAAATTATTACACATAAGTTAAGCAATCCGTCTGTCATTTTAATCATTTTCTCAATGCATCATTCAAGAACATGGGGTATGGTAAAGCACGAGATAATATTCCATGACAACTTTCTTAGAATAAGGAGCGACTTATTGTAGTCGAAGTTAACAAATAGTCTTTAATTATGTTTGGCGACCAAATAACAATAAAATCAGCTTTTTTTCACTATATAAGAAAATGACTCATTGCGAAGAACAAAAAACTTTTTTTAAATAACTTTTTCAAGGTTAGGGGCGTCATATTGCAGAATTACTTTATATACATCCTCGATGTACAAGTTTGAATCTGAAAAACATTCCATATGGAAGTTTGTTCCATTATTCGAGAATATTTGCAGTCGTAAGCCCTAAGTAACAGTTTTTTGGTGAATTTTCTTAGGTTAGGGGCTTAGTTTTTCAGATCACCTTGATGGATAGCATAGATTGACATTTAAAAGTCGAAAATACATTCAATTTACATCTTGACTGTATTATCCAAGAATAAAAGTGGTCGTAAATCACAATAAACTGATTTTTGATGACTTTTTTAAGGTTAGGAATCACGCACAGTATTATGAATGAATAAAGTAATCAAGATAGTATTGAGTAATGAAGGGTACAACAAATTACACTAATTCTACAACTTAACTATAATTTAAACTCATGTTATCTCAAAAAAACTGTTATTTTTGGATAAGGTAGACTATTTGTAGCCGCCATATTGGTCTGCCATCATAAATTTTTTAAAAAGGCCACATTGCATTTTAAACTGCAAGTAATAAGCAACATTTCAAGCCCAAGAGTTTCTCAGAAATCCTTAACCAATTATGGACAGGTGGGGGTGTCCGGTTGACGTGGATCGTCCCATATATATATATACGTGTATAATCCATATATTATATACATAAATAATAGAGCATATGTATAAGTGAACAAATATTATATTATTATAAAAAATTTTTAATTTTGCTTACTCCGAGAATCAAACACGCAACCTTTGGATTAGTAGTTAGGGACCTCATAGATTGTGCTTCTCAGCAAGCTGATCGGTACTCTATTTCTATTTCTCATGGATACCAGCCTAAAAACTTCTGATTTAGAAAATTGACCGATAAGTGGGCGTTTTTTTATATTATTGTTAATACACGAGGATTATTACGTGGATCGATTGCACCGGAAAATAAACAACACACTGGACATATAACTAATATTATTTATTGAAAAAAAAAAAATTCACACAAACCCATAACACAGCCAAGGTGGCTGCTTGCATGCACGCACGACTGCCTGTACGCATATTCTGCAGTATAAATGTATTACACACTTATTACGCCTTTATTCGTGTATACTGGTCTCATTTATTCGATTTTTGAAATTAAATATATTTCTGCACTTTTTAAATTTTAACCTTTCAAGTGATTTTGCAATAATATAAACTTTATTGTTTCCATTATTCATAGAATACGAACAATTATCAACTTTACTATTTTAAAAAAAATTTGAACCAAGCTGTAGGGCACTCTCTTAAACAAAACAATGCTTTTTGCAATTAATAAACTTTATCAGATTAACTTTTAAAACCTTAAGGTTGTGAATGTACACCTCTGATTTAACTTTACTACTTTAAAATGCAGTTTCAACATACATTTGATTTATCATCAAACTTTCATGACAAGAATAAGATAACAAAAATTTTAAAGTCCACATCTCAGTGGTCTTATATATATATTATTATTATTAATAACAATATATTAATAAACTGATTTTTTAAACTGCACTTTTTGTGATTAAATAAATTATAGCTGACTACCAGAAAATCTACGTTAGTAGTAAGAGGATTTCGACAAAGAGAATATATTAAAGACACTCACTACTAACGCAGTTTTGAACTTATTTTAATCTTTTTTAGAATAAATCTATTTTGCATCCATACCTTTTTTATCTTTGGGCTTATCCACCAATATCCAAGTTTTACATTTATTTAAAAGATCAAATTTTGTTTCTATAGCATTCTTTTAATTTTCCTATTCTAAGCTTTTTACTGCTTTATCAAAACTTTTTGGATTGTCCTCACTGCAAAAATTAACATTAATAGTATCATTAACATAATTATCATCATATTTTTCGCGACGCTTAACATTTCTTTTTGGTCTACTTTTAACACCGTTACCATCAATTTCACTCGTTGTAAAAAGTTTATTTTCGTATTCATAATTAGCATCTTTAAATTCCTCGCTTGAGTCAAACTTATCACCAGGTATCTTATTATTGCTTTCAAATTTGTTATGATTATCATAATTCTTCAGTCCAATACAATATTAATATTTTTCTATGACATCAACGTGTCTAGCTACAATATCTCGAGTTTTCATCATAACTCCGTATCTAACATTTGTAGAACCTACAAAAATACGTAAATCTGCCTTTCCATACTATTCAGATCTTCTCCTCTGCTCAGATACACGTATGAATACTCTGCTTCCATATGTTTTTAAATGGTCTATGTTACGTTTAATACCACTTAACATCATAAAAAGTGTTTTTAATTTAGCAGTATTTGGAAGTGTCCTGTTCATTAGATAGGCTGCCACGCATACAACTTTCGGTCAGAACCTACTTTTTATCCTAGCTTTAGATAACAAACATATAGCGATTCCCATGATACTTCTATTATACTTCTCTGCCGTTCCGTTCAATTCGTATACGTACAGTGGACTTACATCTAATATTATTCTTTTTTCGTTTACTATATCAAAAATTATTTTATTCATGTATTATTTTTTTTAGTACACCTTAATTTTTTAATTTCTTTACTGGCAAGATTTTCAACTTAATTGATGTACAAAACAAAACGATCATAGACTTTATCTTTTGATTTATTCGGATAAACTCTTGCAATTTTACTGTAATCATCAATAAACGTTCAAAAACATTTTTCCTATTGAGTCCAATAGTAACGTGACGGTGATTGAAGTCAGTATAAACTATTTCTAAAATCTATTTTAACCTTCGTCTGTTATTTTCAAAAGGTAAATTATACATTTCGTTCGCTACACAAACAGCACATTTCATATAATCACTTCTGATTTGATTCGGTAACTCATCAGGTAATTCATGTTTACACAACATATTCAAAAATTTAAAATCGACGTGCCCCAAGTTACGATGCCATTCTTCGTTCATAGTTATTACATTATAACTTTTCTTAGTACTCATAGAATTAACGGTAATCTTAACCTCATCTCGAATTTCACTTCGCATTTTATTTAATTTGTCAACTTTCACGCAACTCCTAAAAATGATCCTTCTCTACTGTATTTTAGCCGTAATATTGTGAGCAACAACTTTATTTTTATCCGTTACTTTAGCAAGACTGATTAGATTCACAGGCATATCCTTAACATAAAATACATTCGACGTATCGATTCTGACAAGCTTATCATGACGAAATGATCAGTACAACCGCTATCTAAAAGCTAGTTCATCTGTTTACCTTTTGTTTCTTTCTACATCTCAGTAGACTTGACAATATTCCCTGTGAAAGCACCTAACGAGCTGACAACATGTTACCATGTTGTTTGCTGCGACCCGTGGCCTCTTCCTCATTGTTCGTTCGAGGCATCTGATCTCGATGCTTCTGGCTGTGCACCCTTTCCACGAAACCGTTGGCACCTACCTCTTTCTGCTTGACCTCCATAGCCAGCATTGTTGACATTCAGGCAGTCTTTCTTGTAATATTTAATTTCACCGAAACCGTAACAGACTTGTTCTTGTTGCCTTTCGTGCCCTTTCGACTTCGATACATAAGAATTTGGCTTTACGACTCCATTTGAACTTTCACTTTTGTTTTTAATTTCCAACATTTTTTTTTTTATCTATCACATAATTTACTGTCTGGTCCTCTTCTTTCAGTGAGTCAATTAAATAACCTATACAACTGTTCGAATCTGGCAGAGTTGTGAATAAATAATTCTTTTTCTCTTTTTCAGTCACTGTAGCACTTGCTGCTTTTAACTTGCTTACTCCTTTTTAAAATCACTTATAAACATTTACAATTCCTGCTAATCTATTCACCTAAGTATCCCTAATTTATTCCGGCGTATAATTTGAAAAGCTGTCGATTCTTTTATATGTATCTGATCAAACTTTCATATAACACGCACGCACGACCGCATGCTTTGACGGACACATAAGAACTCTCCTCTGTGCTACATCCGAGCACCAGGCGTCCGCAAAACTCTACGTTTGCAGTACCTTAGAGATAGCACCACTAGTATATATATATATATATATATACACCAATATATACACACATATATATATATGTATTCTTATCTCACCATACATATATAGTAACAAGGATGATATATTTTCTGGCATCCATCACCCTACCAGTACCCTCCCTCAGCCCCCCCCCTCAAGTCTCTGGTGAATTCGTTATACTATGACGTTTTTTGTATGATCTCGTCATTTGTTTGGGTCTCCACTCACCCATCGCCTCTCACGCCCCTCCACTCCCTCAAAAAATTCGATGGTTTTCTCCGTGATCTTACGTAAGACTCAATTTTTTAATTTTTCGGTAGCCCCCTCAGCGTACCTTGCCCTTTGTCCCCCCCCCCCCTCTCCTCAAAAAATTAGAAATGTTTACCTGATTACTATTTTATAGATCCCCCGAAGACGGCCGAAGTCATCTAAAAGACAATATCTCGCCGAACTCTGCCAAAAACCGACGAATTATTTCGATTACAGACGAATACTCTCACCAAAGCCCTCTATCATCGTCGAACATTGCCGAAAACAGCCAATTACAGCCAAAACCGCTCTTTTACAGCCCCTTAGGATTTTTTATTTTTCCCGCACGACTTAATTGGCAAATAGACAGACGCAAAACAATGAAACGTGACCATTAGTAATACAAGTTGTGAAACAGATAACGGGAGACCCATATGCTCTAGCTCAATACGAAATACAAATATAATGTAACTCAAGTATCTACAACAAAAGAACCAAATAGACTCGCACGCTTATACTGATTATTATTAAATCATTTACAGTGGAGTAGGCTAATTGGGTTTCGGAATAGAGTAGTAGGATAATAGCACTCTATTACAGAAACGAGCAGATTAACTGATTCATGCAATTGGTGCAAAAAAGAAAGGTGTTTGCTAACCATGATTGTTCTGAAGTCTAGCAAACTATATCCAAGCAGTGATAAGCTAAGATCTCCCTAACAAAAACCCTGTTTTTTTAGTACAAAATATGATAAGCAACATAGTTTGATGTATTATACTTATTGTAAAGGTGTAACATACTTTCAATTATGATGTAAATAGACAAGGTCAGCTAAATAGCACATGCTTTTGACAGCGTGGAAAAATAATCAGATTTCAGGGTAATGAACTCCATATTTCTTAAAAAAAAAATTTGTTTTTATACAATGTTCTACTACTACGTCAAGAATAACCTACTTTGCTCTTGTGAGGCAGAAAATAAAAAACTTTTATGTCAGTCATACTGCTGATGAAACAGATACTTAAAGATCCGTTTAATTCAGCTTGATTCCGAGTTCGAATAAAATAAAACTCTAACACCTAAAACCAAACAATCAAGTAGAATCGCCTGCTTAAACTGTCAATTAATAAATTATTATTTTAGTAATACAGACTGTAAGTAGTCTCTTGTTTTTCGGGATAACGTACATAGTATAACCATACCATATTACCGGAATTTAACAGATTACCCGACTTATGGAAATGATGGAAAGAAGACCAGGCACTTGCAAACTGTGATTACGTTGTAGTCCAGTAAACCATAACTAAGATGTAATTGGCTTAGGAGTTTTAATCATAAACAATGTTATTTTCATACAAAATATTATTAGCACTATTTTTTCGTGTATTATATTTACTATATAGGTGTATTATACTTTTCATCATAATATAAACAGACAAGGTTTGCTGAATTGCACATGCTTTTGACAACGGATATAACCAATGAGTTTTTTGGGTGAGTAAGCTCCATATTTGCTTAACAGAAAACATGCGTTTTAATACAATGTTCTACTACTACGTCAAAAAATAACCAAGTTTTTTCTACTGTAGCAGAAAATATAAACTGTGACAAACAGTAATACCGCTAATTTTGGCAATACCTGTAAGAGTAAGTCAGATTAAGAGAGCCATTGATCGTCTACTATCGCGCTTGCCTTCTCTAATGTACTCTTACGGCCTTTTCCATTGCTTTTCTTGATATTTTGTGCTTGTGGAAAATGATAAATTAATATTGGAATTATTATATTTTTTTTTATTATTTTTTTATTCTATTATTAACATGTATCTATGTTCAAAGAGGGTCGATTTATTCCAAATTAAATTTAAATTTTTTGTGTTTCCAATTTATTATATATTTATTCCATGTGTTGACAAATAAAAAAAATATAAGCATAGTGTAATATTTGTTTTTTTCTAACCTATAGTATTCACTGATAAAAACACAACTTTGTAAATAAACTGTCGTTTCAAAGAAAACTATAAAATGCAGATTATTTGTCGTAAAAAAAAAGTCTATTTCGTCATAGATAATCAAGTATCACTGAGTTCAATAACGTATTCTTTGATGTTTTATATCTGTGGGGGGTCCCAAGACCTACATCTGGTTTTATTTTGTTTAAAATTTATCGAATGACGCTCTCCATTCCTCATCTTATAAAAAAATTACAAATATTAGAGTCTACTCGTGAGTTAAGATATTCGTCACTAAAATTATATATTGAGGTTTTCACAGGTATAGCATATATTACTTTTTCATCATAGATTTTCAAATATCACCGAGTTTAGTTACGTCTTCTTTGATGTCTCATATCTATTAAGGATCCCAAGACCCACACTTGATTTTATTTTGTTTAAAATTTGTGAAATGACGTTCTCCATTCCTCACCTTATAGCAAAATTACAAATATTAAAGCATGCATGTGAGTTAAGATATTTGATACCAAAGTTACGAAAACAGAACATGCGTTGTTACAAGTATAATATATATTTTTTACCGAATTACATAATTTTTTGAAGGACTATACCAAGAAATGTAAACATTATGAGATGATGTTGATAAGGCATTAAAAAAAGTGCAGATTAGTGTATATTGCAAATAACAATATATATCAACTTACTACCTTATTTTCAAAACTGTATTGATTCACGTATCTTACTATATTATTATATGAAATATGTATTGTTAAAATATTTTGTCGCACTGCAATACCAACCTAAAGTTATATCTTTATATTGGAACAGAAGACCATCGGCCTTAAGAGTTTAATAAATAAATGTAATAAATAAAAAACATAATGGAACGTACCTTTACTATTCAATTTCGATGATTCAGATAAATTTTCAAAGTGATTCCTACGCCGTTTATGCATCATGAACGTATTAACCAAACTTGGACGATACGATCTGTCAGAATCCACAGAATGTTCTGATGTTCCTTCTTGAGATTTAATACTACCTGATGATAAAGAAGATGATTTCAAAGATAATTTTACGCGAGCTACTGAATTACGGCTTTGTCCTCGTAACATGTTAAGTTTTGATGCTACGATTGATTCATCCTCGTTTTCTTGGGGTACATTTGACTCTGTTAATGGAAAATGTTCCTTTAGATTTGTATATCTATTGCGTTTTAATATACCATGATCTTGATTCATTTTGTTAACATGTCTTTGAAGCTGAGTTGTAGTAGTAGTAGTAGTAGTAGTAGTAGTAGTAGTAGTGGTAGTAGTAGTTGCAGTAGTTGTTGTAGGACTAGAATCTATAGTTTTAGTTGTAGTTTTAAGCTTGCCTGCACGTGTTGAATTAATTCCTGACCTTGTACGATTTTTGGATGGGAGAACTGAACTTTCCGCAGGGCGCCTAAATTTATGAAGATAATGTCTTCTATCTGTCACGTTTAAATCCTGAGTTTTTAAAGTTGATTCAGACATATTGTAGCTCTTAGTCGAGTTTTCTGTCGTAGAGTCATCAGTATTTATTGATTTACTCAAGTTTTTATTATACTGCATAATACTCTGAAGAGAAATATCACCTATATAACTGAGTGGTTTGGTTGTTGAAACGGTTTTATCGAGAAATTTGATCTGTTCATTAGTCTTTTCTGTAGAAATAGTTGGACCTATTACGTTATTACGACCATGTTGTGAAAAAGCGTATAAATCAACTGCTAGCTTATCAACCCTGTAATTACGCTTGAGTGTATTATCATTCTTTGAATTATTTGATGGCTCGTATTCTGAAATGGCCGTACCTCTTGTGGTTATATCAGCACCAGAGGCTGCAATGTATTGATTGCTAACCTCCTGCATTTGGAAAGCCTATAAAAAGAAGTTTTCATAAGAAAACCATTAATGTTTCTGCAATTCATTAATGTATATTTGATTACGTTATACTTTTTTTTATGTCTCACATATTCATTGCAAAGTTAATAAAAAGAAAATAGAATCGCAATCTTAATGCCTACAAAAAAAATGAAGTTTTTTTCAAATAAAATCTGCACAAAGTTAACGAAAACATAATCAAAGATTGATTAGTGACCTTTATAAGGGTTAAAATTTACAGTTATCTCAAAAAAAAGTCGCTGACTACGAATTCGTCATTAATGTAAAAGATTCGAATGGTGGGAACCAATATAGTAAATCAAAAGGTCAAAAGTGACAAAATTCATACGAAGAAAATCTAACTACGAAATTTTGTGGGTCGCTAGTTCTGAATTAGTTTTTAAATTTTTAAAAGCCCTAATGATAGATTTAATATTGTGAACCTCACTTACAAAAGTGTATAAACCCATAATAAAGAAGATTTATCTAGATAAGGTAGCCGATTCCATCAGCATTATCATAGTATATAGTTATTAAAATAGTTACAATCACCGAATTTTGAATTTATTTTTAAAGATTAAGACGGTTTATCATTTTTTCCCACAAAATTCGCTTCCTTCATTTTGAATTTTGCAATATTTGTGACGGCTTTGGAACAGCAACCTTGAAAACTACTTAATAAATGATTTCCAATGAATTTAGACACTTCTGACTTTTTTTCTGCCATGTTGCTTTTTACCATTTTGAATGTTTCACAAAGATTGAAAGATTACTCATCACCTACCTCAAAAGTCCCTAATATTTTTTGTTTATTTATTTAGACACCTTTGAAATTTTGATTTGTCATATTGATTTCCGCCATTTTTAATAGAAATAATAATAGTAAATAAATGATAACTAACCCATTAGGGTCCTATAAGTAACTTGTGACTCATTATAATTTCAATAAACTTAATGACTTTTTCAAGCCAGTGAAATATTTAACAGTTAAATTAAAAATTTTACATTTGAGGTTTGTTGATTTTTAGGCAAAACTTAATTCAAAAATCGGGACCAACAGATGTCTGGAAAATTTTATAATCTTTGGAATAAAAAAATGATCACTTGTTTTTATCAAGAATTGTGAGTTCTAGGTAATATTTAACCACACAAGTGCTTTTTTTCAACTGTGCGGCGTTATGGAGCTTAGCATACCTTTAGTAGAGTTATGCCATTCTCTGAAGGATTCCAAAGTATTGCGAACTGCAATGGGGCTTAGGCTGCTCTAGGAATACTTGAGCATGATTCTCTTGATTATCCAACAATTTTTTATCCCTAGGAAAGGAGGGAGTAATAAGGCTTAGAGTGCTTTCAAAATACTTTGGCTCTTTTCGGAAGTATTCGAAAATATAAAGGGGGTCCATAAGGGTTGCAGGGGATCGAAAAATTTTATAAATTTAATGCAACGTAGAAACTAAACGAATACACCTTATTTTTATGGGTGGGGGGGGAGTAGAAGGTGGAAAAAAAGTAATTAAGGTACTGCTGAAGCGTATGAGATGTAGGGAGAGTTTAAACTTTTTTTTTTGGTACGCATCTCCGAGACAATAAGTGCTTTTTTTCACTCTTTTGGAGAGTAACGGTGAATGAACCCGCTAAAATTACTATAAAGATTTGGACAATATACATATGTGTCACGGAAGCGATTCTTACCAGTAGAGGCACATAGACCTCTCCAAATACTAAACACCAATAATACTTTTGTCGACTGTAAATGTTGAAACAAGACAAATATTTATATTGGTCTTACAGTCAAATCAATAAATAAACATGAATACTATTTTTACTTTGATGTATGTGTGTATGTAATTTATAAAATTACACCCACACATGTATACGCGCTGCTCCATACCAAGCAAGTTCAACCTTGTTGAAATTCGTACTTGGCGGCTTCACTTTAGAAGCTCGGAGCCAAAGGAAAAAAGGAGAGGAATCGAAGGGAAGGAGAAGATTCGTTTCGTCCCA
>JAPYYV010028670.1:0-13764 GCA_030522625.1 Copidosoma aretas
GTTGAATAAATGCCTAAATACTTTTCGCTGCTCTACGTAGCAGTTGCTTGCGGCTACTTCAGTCTGCGACTCGCGAGCGACGAGAAAGCTTCTCTCGCTCTATTACTTGCTGGCATAGTGTTGCGCACTATTGCTATTACATTTGTTGCAGTCGCTTTATAGTTTTGTATCACCAAGTTGATAAATCTCGTACTTAATTTAATTCTATCAAACAAAGTATTTCTTTACCTCGCACCGTATATCGATCTGAGAAGTCGAGAATCCATAACACGCGCAAAGAGTACAGTCCACGCTCTCCCCTTACTTCAATATCGGACATGCTTTCTCTTCAAGAATTGACAAAAACGAACCGAACATCCAACTATAGTTTATACTGCTTAAAAAAAGCAGCTGGGAGAAATTAACACTGATAGCCAAAGCTCCCAAATATTATTACAGGAAACTAGGGCAGCTCAAAAAACGTTTCCATATTGCTGGTTAAGTCGAAATTGTACACGGTATATTGCATGATGTAAAAAATGCAAGGTGTATTTCAAAGCAGCTATTGTATTAGCCAATGACAGGCCTGTCATGTTTTTTGAAATATTGAATCAATTAATATGTGCGGAGGGTTCAATATTACTATTTGATAAGTTAAAGAATGGGCTTAGCTATTAGTTATTTATTCAATTTGGAAAAAATCAGGGCAAGCCGGTGATTGGTTGATGTCCATATATCAGAACACCATGTTCTATGTATCATCGTATATAAGCCATGGCAATGAGTATGGACAGCTGATTAGAAAAAAAAAGTATTTATGCTCTCAGTAGTACAAAGTTCTTAGTTATAATGAGGGATCAGGCTCGGCACATGTGATTGCTAATTGATCGATAAATAATGAGTTTGTTTTAAAATAATCTGGTTTATCTAAGATAGTCATATTTACTAAAAGATTAACAATCTCGCATAATCTTATAGTAAGACAGAGTATGCCATAAGGGGCATATGTACCAAAAGTAATTGTTATGTGCAAAAGTTTTTTTCAAAATTTTATATTAAAAAGAAATCAATCATGATAGGATGTTGTAAAATGAGCTGCAGACATTATTCCTACAATGGAAACATGATATTTAAAGGCTTAAGGTAGACAATCCCTCGTGACTAACAGATTAAACTTTTTTTTAATTTGAAATATGTTACACACTAAATTTTTTCATGTTATTAAAAAAATTTTCATAGTTAAGGTATCGAGACTATTTTTTAATATGATTTAGTTTATAGTATCGTCTTTAAACACACTGTTGTAACGGGATACACCAATACCAGCTTTAAAAACATTGCATACGTAACAACTCAAACTATTTGTATAAAAAATACTATACGAATCTTCAAAATTTCTGCTTCATACTAGTTCTTTCAAATTATGGTGTGTTGACACTAAATGAAAGTCAGTTTATTGATTAATATTCTTCTCAAGTATACAGCCATAATCTATGACATCATCATTTAACGGTAGATGACGTGTACATTCGTTTTACTACCTTAGTCCACGGATTGTCTACCTTAACTCATTATGTGAATTTGTTTCCAGCACAGCAAAAACGCTACTGTGATTCATCGGTCTATTAAAGATATTCACCTTCAGTAGAAATACCAAAAAGGGCTCCTGATGCGTTGTATTCATAATGTTAACATTAAGATTTTTAAAAATAATCAAGAAAACTTCTTTATTTAACTAATACTGATCATGCCATTTGAGTTTTTTTAATTATTTTTCAGCTATTTGTCATAAATTGTTCTTGTAATTCTGATACTGTGTAAAAAATGACATTTGTCTAAAGTTTAATTTTTTACTGTTTATATCTTTGATACATTCTTTTATAAATTAAAATTACATTAATTACAGGTGTTACAATAATTTCATAAGTTTACTTGCCAAAAAAAAATGTATGAATTTTATTTCACCTATCTCGAGTCTGTGATTTTTTTTTTTGAATTTTATGTATAAATGTTTGTTATTCATCATGTACGAAAATTTCGTTTACAATTTCAAATCATTTGAATTTATGCTGTCAAAATTTTTAAAACAGTATGTAAACGGTTCGGCTGATAACGAATCATAAGATGACAAAAAAATTATAGAAGCTTTTCCAGTAGAATGGTTACAATCATATGAAATGTGTCTATAGTGCGTAAAAAATATTATGAGCATAAATTCAATAAATCGGCGGAATTAACCTACTTATCTAAGTATCTAGATAATTTGATAGTAATGCAATATAAATAGGATAAAATTTACTTATACGTCCTATTATGCATGATCGTTATAGCTTCTATATTTGTTCTATGAGAAATTAAAGTGATCGGTAATTTTTTTAAAACAAGAGCGAGTGAGTTCACCCAAAAAAATGGTACTGTATTCGTTCTATTCAAATGTACTTGGTAATAAATGCTAAGTCAAATTTATTTATTTGTTATCTAAAATCATAATATATTACGTCTGTGTATGTGTCTGAAGTCTTAGCTCAAGCAATCGTTTTTTTAATGTTCTATTAATTTTAGAATTTAAAGTTTTTTATAAGTAATATTTTCAAAATAGCATTTAAACAGAAGAAAAGTTGAAATATTATTAAAAAAAAAAAAAAGATTGCAACATTATTTGGTCATTATTTTATAATTAAAGAATTCAGCTATTGAAAGGTTTTAATAAATAAGCAAATAATTGCTTCACTGAGAAAAAAACAACGTTAAGTTTACGCGAGGAGCACGGTATATTCTTCTTTGTTACAAAGTAGCAAGTGGCGCTATCGCTGTAACTGAACGATCCAAGGTGATCTGACCGAACCTATAAAGTTGGAGATACTGCATTGACAGCATAGTGTATGTGAACGTACATCGTATACTGAAGTACTAAAGTAGATACTACCGGAGTCCCCAAGTAACAGCAATGGTACCACCAGTTACACTGGAACAAAGTAGAATCTACCGGGGCCCTCGCGTAAACTTAACGTTGTTTTTTTCTCAGTGTAAACTAACAAGAAATTTTATATATTCATATCATAGTTTTAAATATGATTTATTTTATCAATATACAAAATTTGGGAGTTGGCACCCGGAGCGCGCAGGGAGGCGAGAATATGTATGAATTAAATATCACAAAAAAATGGGACAGGTTACGTAATGTAATTACACAGGTAGCAGAAGAACTAAAAACGATAAGATCTATAAACGTAAATCAGTGCAAATTGATAAACAGGATTCTAGAACAATTGAGCAGAAAGAAAGGATTATAAACTAAATCAAAGTATTCTAAAAAATAAAAGAGAGAGTAAAATATAATTAAAGTCTAACGGAAAAAGGATAAAGATAATAATCAGAGATAAAAAAATTAAAGAAGATTAAGAAAAACTAAGCAAAGTAACAGAAAGCACAATTTACATTATTTTTGGAAAGCTATTAAAAAAT
Organism: Copidosoma aretas; assembly: GCA_030522625.1. Classification (NCBI taxonomy): domain Eukaryota; kingdom Metazoa; phylum Arthropoda; class Insecta; order Hymenoptera; family Encyrtidae; genus Copidosoma; species Copidosoma aretas. Next base: position 3,445 of record JAPYYV010028670.1, read on the forward strand.
TAAAACAGAAGAAGAGGATGGATGGTTATAAGGAGAGAGGCGTAAAAGAATAATTTCAAAAATTTTCCGAGAGACAACAATAATACATATTATACGGGAAACGAAAGAAGAAGGATAGTTATCAAAAGCAAAGTCTAAATGATTTTTACAAGGATATGTTCATCAATATAACAAAGAATGTCTTGGGGAAAATAAGAAACAGAAAAACCACAGGAGAAGACAGAATTATAGAACAATATTTCAAAAACCTGCAAATAATTTTGATGCTTGATTTAACAAACATACGTCATAGCTTGTAGACAAAAACCAATATTATAGGAGGGTGGGAAATAGCAAAAATCTATTAAATTGACAAGGCAGTAGAAGAAAGGAGTATAAGGACGTTAAAACTACAGTTAAGTGGCTTTTTAAATGTAGCATACAAAAAATTAGCAATTGTAATCGCTGAAAAAGTAGAGAAATATATAGAGGAGTGTACACTGAGAAAAAAACAACGTTTAGTTTACGCGAGGAACATGGTAGATTTTACTTTGTCCCAAAGTGGCTCGTGGTGCCATTGCTGTTACTTGGGGACCCCGGTAGTCTCTTCTTTGGTACTTCGGTACACGATGTATGTTTACATATACGATGCAGTCAATGCAGTATTTTCAACCTAATAGGTTGGGTCAGAGCGACTGCGTCGTTCAGTCACAGCTACGGTGCCACTAGTTACTTTAGAAAAAAGAAGAATCTACCGTGCTCTTCGCGTAAATTTAACGTTGTTTTTTTACTCAGTGTAAAATAATAAAGGAGAGTCAGGTTGGCATCAGGGCTGAAAGAAGAACAAGGTATCATATTTTTGTATTAAAAATGTTCAATTGGAAATAAAGTAGACGATAAGGGCAATTAATTACATGCTGTGTTTGTAGTCTTTGAAACAGAATTTGATAACATCAATCGAGAAATATTCTGGGTCAAAATAGATATAATAGGGATAGGTATACAAATGACAAAAATGTTGAAAAGAATCTAATAATATACACAAAAAAAAAAAAGATATTTACGGTCAGGGTTATTTAAAATAATACAAAGGTGAGGCATAGAATCTGGTATTTTTTAGTTTGATTGCAGAGAATATAGGCGATAAGTAGGTGTAAAATAATAGTGGAGGTGTAAGAGTACGCAAACTCGAAATTGACTGTCTCAAATTATCTGATAACGTTGTTATAAGCGCAGAGTATTTTGAAGACACAAAAAAAATGCAGAAAGACTAAGATAAATATAATACAAAAAATATACTGGCAGTTAACGTAAAGAAAAAGAAAATCGTAATTTTTAGGAATGAAGAAGGGATAGAAACAGATTTGTTTGAATTTGAGTTAGAGGCATTAGATTTTTTCAACGAGTACATTGACCAAGAAGTGTGGTTTTCAACAAAAAAAAACTTTTCTTTGCCCGGAAAAAAAACGATAGGTAGGGTGCAAAGGGCAGTCAACGCAATTTGAGGCTTAAGCAAAGGAGCTGAAGTAGAATGTTTGAATCAAAGATTGTTTTTTATGGATTAAATGATAAATTTATATTGCACATACGTAGCGGAGACTTGTGTATAATACAGAAAAAAATATGTAGAAAAAATAGAAGGCAGATTCAAGACATGAAGTTGGGTTTAAATGCAATGACACGACAATATATATGAAAATAGGAGACGGGAAGGTTAGGCGTGGATTTAGAAATGAAAAAGAAAGAGGAAGGAGAAAAAATAGAAGGCAGATTTACGAATATCATGTTGGGCCTGAATGCAAGTACACCAGGATATATATGAGAAAAGGAGGCGGGAAGGGTTAGCCTAGTGATAGGCATGAGAAAAAGGAAAGAAATTTACTTTTTGCACAGAATAAAAATGGGCAAAAGCAGGTGGCCTTATTTATGCTTAATGGAAGAATGAATGTACTTAAACAATAAAAATACTGCAAAATAAATAGGGCAAAGAAGTTACAGTAGTATATTAAAAAGTACAGGAAGGGAAAATGATAGGGCTTATTAAAAGAGCAACGTAGAAAAATAAACTTTAGAAAATCAAAGATAGTATTACAAAGAAAAGAAAGACTTTTGTCAATCAATATATACAGAAAAACTATATAGTAATTGACAACTTTTTTATCCGCAAACCATAACAAAATAAACAAACAAGCAGAGACAGAAAAACATAGCGATAAGAAAAACCTATAAGCAAGTTTGAAAGAGCAATAATGGAGGCTGTGGTATAAAAACGTAAAAAGGACGAAAGAAAAAGGGTTCTAAGTAATAGACTGTAGGCTATGCAATAAAAAAAAAAAAAAAAAAAAATATAAAGCACATAAAAAAAAAAAAAAAAAATATAAAGCACATATTGCTATGTAAAGAGCAAAAAAAATCTTAAATTAAATAATAATTATATCAAACAGATATATAGGATTAAAAGATAATGCAGAGATATGCAGAACAGAGATAATTTATGTAGATGGATAAGATATTTCTGTAGGTAAATAAGGCATAGCAAAGGAAAGATTGAAAGTTTAATCATATGTTATGCGTTATAAACTAAAATATCACGTCGATGAAAAAAGAAATTCCAACATTTTAAAGTATGTCAAATCAATGACGCATTATATTCTATTGAACATACAATTATTACTAATTCAAGGGTACATGAATTTTCAATAGTTATGACACAAAAAAAAGGAATGTAGAAGTATATAAAAGTCTACATTAATAATAAAAAAAAAAAAAAAAAAAAATTACATTTACGAATATTTAGTAAGAATTTCAAAATGATATATTATTATGAACTTATATCCATGATCGATTCTAAAATTTTCAAAAATAACAATAAAAGGCTATTAACTGTTCTATAATAATAAATATAATTACATAAATATATTATTCAAATATACACATGTATCAATAATAACCTTGAATATTTTAATAGAAATTATGGAAATATAAGGAGATTCTTGTCTGGTTATTAGAGAGAGTACCTGTAAACAGTTTTACAATCCTGCAGATACATACTTCAAAATAATTGTAGCTTTAGTGCTTTGGCTACAACAGTCTTTGCAATACATATTATTTGCCATTTTTGATAACAGTGCCTTTGATCCTTTACCTGCTAGAGTTTTTGCACAATGCAGTTCCAGACTTGAAGCATTGGTGTCAGGACTATTTTTTCTGATCTTGTTCTGAACTGTCGAATGACGTCCAAAACGATACAGCTAAACATACTCATTTAAAAGATATTGACGAATGAAAATAAGTACTTTTGTAGAGTTTAACATAGGCTTTGGGTTAGTTACGATAATCATTCTTCAACAGCGTCGAAGATTTCGTCAGAACCCCTGTAAAAATGAGTTTGTTATTTAATTTAATATGTAAATTATGATAAAAAAGAAAAATACCTTGAAATCATATTATTAGAGGAATCAACTTAGTTTGAATGTAAAAAATGACCGTCAGCTTCTCTAAGCATATAACCATAGTTTCTTGAAATCAGCTGTAGACAACAACATATGCATCTGTATTTTTTGCTCTGATTACAAATTTTTAAATAATCTTTGTTTAATTTTTGAAAAGTTCAAACTTGTTTTCATAATTGATATCTTTTTCAGATTTTGTAATGTATATCCTTAGACCTACATCACAATATTAATCCTGCTGTCATCCAAGTTTTCTTTTTTTTATTCTAATTAAGACAAATTTTAATTGACTTATCAGCACAGTGATTTACACATCCTATACAATTTTCAAGTGACAGATCTATTGGTGTCTGGTATAACTGGCTGTCAACAACTGACTAGTCCATTTGATTAGCGCATTTTTGATTAATTTATTGTAATCAAGTATTGGTGCATTATTTCTACTTTTGGTTTTAAAATCAAATCTGCAAATCAAGGGGTGGTGGTGAGCTATTATATATTTAAGATTCTACATTTCGTAATTAATATTTGTTTTTAGAAAGATGTGAAAGATGCATGAATCTGCACTTTAGTTACGTGTTGGATGACTTTTTTGACCCAGAAAACAACACTATCTGCTTTATTGATGCGACTGTCGCTGCTGTAAGCTGTATAATTTTCTATATCTATGGATATATTCAATAGAGCTTCCAGCCAGGCCTCTGTACAAGCAATAACATCGGGCAGCCTATTAATAATAAATCTTTTAGTATAGCTTTAAGGAGAATCTTATTTGAATTTATACTACGAATCGAACAGAATTTTTTAGCTTTCTCTGTTCACACTATTTACATAATCCCAGACGCTATCACATGTCATTTTCTTTAAAGTAATATCCTTATAGTCAGTACTATTTAATGTGTTTATCTTCATTTTTTAAGAAGTTATCATTATCATTTTTAAGAAGTCTGTATTAGTAGAAAATGGATGATTTGATATTTTACTACTCTGTTCAGTAATCTCTTAAAAGATGAGCATTTTTGTATGTCACTCGCTTTATGCTTTAATATCAAGTGTGATCTAAAACTTCTCGTTTGCTTTATTGCACAAAATGCACTTTAACTAGCTAGGTTCAAAATTTTTGTACTTGTTGGTTTCATGATCACCTGCAGATATTGCACATTGAAGTGTGTGATTATATGTAATTTGACTATGGAAGTATTCATAGCACCTGTTACAGAGAGATAAATTATATTCATCATAGATTTTCTACCTTTGGCATCCTAGTTACACATATTCATTGCTCATTAAATTGCTGTAAACTTCACTTTTTACCATAATAATTACGTTAGCTAATCATGTGCATTTGGTTTTACTTTATTGCCAGTTTGTGGAATATGATTCTTTGTACATAGGTTACTGCACAGTCTATTTTCATTTAATCCATTAGAAATATTCACTCCTATAATATTTAATAATGTATTCTTTAATTTTTTTCGGTCTACTTTTGAAATTTGTATTCTTAATAGTTTATTCGTCAGCTCTTCGATTTGCTTATTCCCTTTTTCCTGCTTTCTTTTAATAGCGATTTGTATATTGAAATCTAATTGTATTAATAAATAAAATAAAAACATACATTTTCATAGTAACTTTACTAGAAATACAAAATTTGACATGTTTAAAATTTATTTGACTTCTAAGTCGAGAATTTTATAAAATAATGTAAATTAATCAAAATAAAATTTTAAAATGTAATTATAAAGAAAGGTACATATTTTATTTTTAAAACACTAGACATGCCAAACTTTTATTATCAGTTTAAAGGTATTTTTTTTATAAGGATTTGACAATATTTGTACTAACTTTTTCTACTGTTGTATTTATATGTTTAGCTTTCCGAACACGATACAAATTAGAAATAGTGATGTATTCAGTATTATAAGTACAAGTTTCCGATGTTTGGAGCTAGTATCTGAAGACTCTGACAGTTCATACAATAAAAAGATACTGCAGATAATTTATTGGCACAAAGCTTTTTCATACAAATTTCTAGATTGATTATTTTTAATCACACTATAATTTTACACATACTTTCTTGATATTTTTACATTTTTAAACCTTTTTTTCATAATAAAAGCTTAGATAGGTGATTTCCAAACAGTTGACTACTTTGAAAAAATTTTTTTTTATATTTTGTCACTAAAATGTATTTCTCGTTGTACCAACAGTTTTATTGACGATAACTGGCATAGCCTCCCCGAAAAAATATTAATTTCAATCAAATTTAATATATTTTACTTCCATATTATGACTTTTTGCAATATAAATTTCTTAAGAGCTAAATAAAGGGATGGCAGTAGTGAAAAGGAGATGCTATAAACAAATATATTTCTACTAATGACTTTTAAAATCAATCTAAGACGTCAATAAATACAAGAGATCACATCCATTTGAACAAAATTAAATTTTTTTGATAGCAAAAAAAAAACAACATGATCCATAGGGATAATCCGTATTTCAAAATAAAGGTTTTTTCATATCATAAAAGACAATTCCTTTGAAACGATAAATATGAACTGTATACCAAAATAATCAAGAAAAACTGTTCTTGAAAATCAAATAGCTTGAAGAGGGTTACCAATTTACAAGTTACTGGAATGGATAGATTTATTATATTATTATTGTAGTAAAGCTAATTAATCTTATTTTTTTAAATAAATTTAAGTGGAAGAAAAAGATTAATCAAGATGATACATTCATTATACATATATAGGCTAGTTGAGCTTCGCCCCCTGCGCGCTCTGCGCACCAAACCCCATATTTCAATATTGTTACTCTTATGTCTGAATAATAAATACAAGAATTTATTTTTTGATACACGTATGCGTACAAACATAGATAATCAAAGTGATCTCATAAAAATTCGCTAAAAATTCGAACAAATATAGTCAATACATTTAATTATTTCACTGATTTATCGAATAATTGTTACTAATTGACAACCGATAAGGACTTTTTTGTTATTCGAGGTTGATATTGATACATATGGGTCATTCCAGCGAAACTTGCACTATTGGTGTCCTGGTCTCGTGCGCAGAATTAAGAGTGAAATAGGTAACATGGGTGCCAAAGTACGTGTAGTGTTGGTGCCCAACTGTTTCATGCCATCAAACCAAATATTAAAGTGTACACTTTGATGTACAGATCATTAAAGGGTCAAAATGTCAGTTCTTTAAACGGTCCAAATCAAAAATTACTCTATAATACGTGATGGTGAGCAAAAATAAGCAAAGTGAACGCTCTCTTATGGTGGATATCTTAAATTATAGTCCCTTAACTAAAAGTTTTCGTTACTTTGACGTCTATATTCGATAAACTCTCCTGTCACGAGCTGTTTACTTTTTGTCCTATAATTTAGGTAAAAAAGTTTGCATCGACATTGATAGCATTTTTCAATTACTTTACACCAATCATGAACCCTTAAAATCACTGGCATTCATAGTTTAAATGTAAAACTATTATTTACACACGATAGGACGACCAAAAACTCGACGATCTATTAACACGAGCAGTTTCATTAATCGAAAATTACTTTATTCAAAAACTCGGTCAGTTCTGTAACCATAAAAAGCACTACTTGGCTACATATTTTTCTTTCAAAAAGTCGATTTTTTTTAATGTTACAGTCACATAAAGTAGCACTTCTGCGGAAAATCCATAATATTTAATCGCAAAGAAATGGGAGAACTTTGAAGACGAAATGTTAGTTCTGTGCTTTTTTCGTGCTCTGTACCAAGTTAGAGTGTTTTTTATGTTGTGGTAAAGTATGCCTGACGCAATCCAACCATACGACTCTAGTCCGGCACTTGTGATGTACTTAAATGTGTTTAGTAGGGTCAAATTAATGAATTTGTCGGTGCAGCATCAAATTATTATTACTTAAAGATCTTTTTTCATATACTTTATCTAAAAGTAAGAAGAATTTGTTCTTTGACATTTTTCTCTTAATTGAATAGTTTTCGAGTAAAAAATTCGCAAAGCTTAAAAATTTGGATACATACGTATATTTCATCAAACTTTAAAAATTTTTCACATGAATACTATTGACTTTAGAGGTAAATGTCAGGAATACTTTGGCTTTATATTTGTCCAGAGAATACGGAAAAAAATGTTTTTTTGTCGAAAAGGCATTTTTTAGGTGACCTGGCAGAAGGCTGGTCACTAAAACAGTACTTGTGGAAATTCCAGATCGTAAACTATTCAGCATCGATTTCTGATGCTGTAATGATGATACAGAACTCAAAATAGTTTGAAAAAATTAATTTCCGAAATCCGAAAATTTTGGATGCTAATAGTGCAAGGTTCGGCGGAATCACCTATATGTATATGTATATCATATTTACGCAGTCATAATTATTACAGAAACAGTTATGATCCTTTTTTTTGGTTGTTTTTGAACATTTTAGAATCAATTATGGATATAAGATTATAATATGATATAATTTTAAATTTCTTACTTAATAGTTGTAAATGTACATTTTTTATTTATTATTTTTCTATTTTTTACATAGATTTTTTATACACTCCTATGTTTCCTATTCTTGTTTCACAACTATTTAAAATTTATATCCCTTTAAATCATTACAAATTTTATTTTTAATAGAGTATAATACGTATTTGATTAATACGTATAGAACGCATATTATTCCATTATCTTCTAGTCCTATATTTGTCACTGATATTATTATTATTTTTTTTTAAGTACAATTTACTTTATCGGCCTGCCATATCCAATTTTCCAAATATGATATTATTATGATGTCTGGTAATGCAGATACATTTCGCACTCTGCAAAATGTGACATCTATCTAATTTTCAGATTATTCGAAAATTCAAAATTTTGCTTTTTTAAAATAAATTCACAGATTTTAAGGAAATATTAGAAAATACGACGAAACAATATCTTGGCCTGAAATCAAAGTAAATCGTACAAACGAAACTATCCTGCTATCGATAAAACCATTTAACATCAATATTAAATATATGTCGTTAAGGCTTAGATATACGTCAATGACAAAACGACGAAAAGATACCGGAGGCCTTGGTGGCGTAACTGGCTAACGCACTCTGTCCAAAGAATGAAGGGTTCCTGGTTTGACTCCAGGCCGAGGTATTTGTTCGTCGTATTTTCTAATATTCGCTTAAAAACTGTGATTTTATTTTAAAAACCAAATTTTTGAATTTTCGAACAATTTGAAAATTATATAGATGTCATTTTTTGCAAGATACAAAATGTATCTGCATTACCAGACTTCTTATTGCCATCATATTTAAAAATTGGATAGCGGAGGCCGATCAAGTAAATTGTACTAAATAAACTACGCTGCTATCGATAAAATCACTTAACATCGAATTTAAATTGTTTTTTTTTCCCCTCTTTACATAGCAATGTGTGCTTTAAATTTTTTTCCTTTCATTGCAGAGCCTACGGTCTATCACTTTTAAACTTTTAAACTCAGTTACATGTTTTTTTTTGTACTTTATTTTTCTCTCTCCGTTTTTTTCTTTTTTTTTTTTACATTTTACGTATGATAGACTTGTCAATTACCATATAGTTTTTCTGTACTTTATGATTGCCAAAAGTCTTCCTTTCATTTGTGAGAATATTTTTGATTTTCTCAAGTTTATATTCCTTTGCTGGTCTTTTTATGAATTCTACGTTTTCCAATCCTCTACTTTTTTAGATACAATTTCAACTTCTTTGTCTATTTTGTATGATTTTTATTTATTAAGTCTGGTAATTCTTTGATCAAGCATAAATAAGGCTATCAGCTCTTGTTCATTTTTATTATGTGCAAAAATTAAATTTATCCCCTTTTTCTCATGCCTATTTATAGGCTGACTATTGCTTACTCTATTTCTCATATGTATCCTGGTGTGATTGCATTCCAAACCAACATAATATTTGTAAGTCTGAATCTTTTTTTTCCCCTTTTTCTTTCCCTTTTCATTCCCAAATCCATGCCTACCCTTCCCGCCTCTAGTTTCCATACATATCCTTGTGTCTTTGCACTTAATATCTAATAAATATTTTGAATCTGCTTTCTATCTTTTCCGTTTTTTAGGCAAGTCTCCGCTACGTATGTGCAATATAATTTTATAATTTAGTCCATGAAAAATGATATTTGATTTCAACTTTCTACTTTAGCATTTTTGCTTAAGCCGAAAACTACTTTGAATGCCCATTGCACCATACCTGTTTTTTTTCTATGTGCGAAAAAAATTTCTTCTAAGAAGCATATTAATGGGCCCATGTCCTTTTTTAAAACATCCAAAGCCTCCAATTCAAATTAAGACAGATCTGTTTCTATCCTCCTTCATGGCTGAAATTTAAGATTTTTTTGAATTAATACAAGCAATACAATAAATCACTTTTTTTATTTATTAAATGATTGTTATGAATTGAAAACTGATTGTGTCTTATTTAGTTATTTATGGTGAATATTGATACATACGGGGTGTGTTCAAAAAGTACCCGGAATTTTCGTTTTTTCAAAAAAATATTTATTTATTTGTCTACATCAATGTGGTCCCCTTCAAAGAAGTCCCCCTAAGATATAATACACTTATGCCAGCGTTTTTCCAATCTTCGAAGCACTCTTGATATTCACTCTTTGGTATTTCCTTGAGCACTCTCAGCGATTCGGCCTTTATTTCTTCAATCGTGATAAAAACGCCGTCCTTTCATGAGTCTCTTCAACTTTGGGACCAGGAAAAAGTCTAACGGAGCCATATCTGGTGAATATGGAGATTGGGGCATGACTACGGTATTGTTTTTGGCCAAAAAATTACGAACAAGCAACGACGAGTGAGCAGGTGCGTTATCGTGGTGCAAAAGCCATGAATTGTT
>JAPYYV010028675.1:0-10866 GCA_030522625.1 Copidosoma aretas
TACATCATGATCAAAAGTATAATACAACTATATAGTAAGTATAATACACGAAAATATATTGCTAATCATATTTTGTATGAAAAAACATGGTTCCCGATTAAGAAATCTTAGCCTTTCACTGCTCAGATATAGTTTGCTAGAGCGCAATCAAGGTCTGGATACACCTAGTTTTTTTTGCATCATGTGCATGAATCGTTTTGATTAACCATTTTTTGCACTTTTTTTATATGCTAGTTGCTCTTACACCAAAACAAACTATTGTTGACGTCTCGCAGATGATACAGTTGGTAAGTTCTTAGGATGTGAATGTAGTACAATAGAATCGTAAGTTAGGGGGTTTCAAATAGAACCATTGATACATTAGTTCTATTGTGAAAACAAACTAGTGCGTTTTTTCTATGAAAACACAGGGACGCGTGGGTTTTTTTCAATGACAACATGGCGGAGCGTGCGATATTTGTATAACACACGCTCTTTCAATGGCATGTGCAATAGGCCACAATGCGCACGGTAAAGCGCTGCGATGTGTGGCATATTCGGTGCATGCGTGATGAAAAATCTATTACAAGGTAAGTGCCTAGTGATAAAGGTCAAAGAAGTAGGAGCTACTACAGAAGATTAATCAATTATTTTAAGATGTACATTAATAAAGGCATACTTTTGACTTTGAGATGATTGGGAACCAATTAACTATTTATAATTAAATAAGAAATCTTTGTATCGTAGGGTGGAACATCATCTTAAAAGGATTTTTGCCGGTCTACTGTTTAAAGATATGTAGTGTGTACAGTCAATAGTCTAAGTGGATTAGAATCAATTGTAAGCGTTCATAAGTGAAAAATTCTATGTATAAATGTATTAGGAACATACGTTTATTACTTAAAAACTGCATTGCAAACTCAAGAAAATAATTTCGAGCTTTGAATAACGAAATGAATAGAAAAGAGATATGGGTGTCATTGAGTATGTAAAATAATATTTTTCAAGTTTTCATAGATTTTTAAGGAAATTTTTTTAATTTTGAGAAATTTTACTGCATTTAAAATAACTTCGTATTAATTGATGCGATTTTCTAATAAAAATTAGGTTTTAAATTAACATCTATTATTTTAGAAAAGGCAGAATCTGGATGTCTATATTATCGCTTTTAACTTAGATTACCACATGTAATTAAGAATAAATAAAAAATTAATTTTTTTAAAACTCTGACATGTTAGAATTTCCAAATGATTTATTTCAACGAAAAACTGTATAAATTTGCAAGATACTGTTGCATGCGAACAGGCCTAAACAAAGGATAAATTGTCAGTTTTATAGAATAAGTTGTTAAATTGTAACCTTTACAAGATCAGTGGTAAATAATGCAACACTCTTTGGAAAAATTTTTTATGAGTACAAATAATTATGTCAAATTTAGCCATTAGTAGCTCTTGTGCTAACCACTTTTCAATTATTTTCAAGTGTGGTAACAAATTTGATGTTTCAAACTACATTTGTAGCTGCGTATTTATCTACGCTCTATATTTATGTTCATCATCTTCTAATAAACTATTATTAAGCAGTGCAAAAATATTATTATGAAAATTTTCTAATGAAAATTAAGTCTTAACATTTTGATTTAGTAATCAAATTCTTAACAAGTACCAAGATTTTTAGTGTCGCTTTATAATATTTGCCCTGATTTAGAGCTCACACTTTAAATTATTTTGAACCTTGGAAACCTCTAGTCTTATCATCAGGTTTTCTGGACTGTTTCGAAACGCATCTATTATGATAAAATTGACATAACTCTATCACGTCGTCCACTGCTACATATTTTTTTTTTTCAGCTTGACTATTATATTACCAGACTAGTAAGCATCTGTCGGAAACTAGTTTTATTAGCCATTTTTAGTCGAAGCGTAAATTTTTTTTGAAATGTCTAGTAGGTTTATGAAAATAAGAATCTTGATATGCACTTACTGAAAGCCCTAATAAGCTCAGGAGACATTGTACAGTGAAAAATGTGTCGTTTTGAGACTCGTTGTTCGACATTTCAGGCCAAGTGTCTTGGATATAGTATTGAAAGGAAACGTAGTAGTATATAAATATCACTGTCAGGATATTTCTCGCCGTATAGTATTACTGCAATTCGTAAGAAATAGTTTTTTTTGTAAGAGTCAAAAATCCCAAATACAAATAGCACATACTACATTTTATAAGAAGACAAAAAAAATTGTAGAAAACATTACATTCTTTTGAAAATACCGCTAGAAAAACTTTGAGGGGGATCTAGCGCTACGGGCCATATCTACGCAAGGCCACTAAGGCGGCATTCTTATTTTATAATAAAGATAAACTTAAATAGGCATTTTGATTAACCAGTTTTGCACTTTCGTAAAACATGTAATCATAATCAAATGAAATTATATTAAAATATAAATGTTTCACTTAAATGTGTACATTATCAGTAGGTTAAGTTGACGGATACGAGCAAGTATATTGTAGGGATAGGTTACTAAAAATATATTTAAAACAATCAAGTACGCACCAAAATTGTTTTCTTTATTATTCGTGAAATTATTACAATTTTTTTTATTGAACGTATTTTTCAATCTATTTAAACGACGCCGGCGGAAAATATGGAACTATAACCCGCTTTTTTTTGTCATTAGTAGAATCATTTATCAATTTTAACCCTTTTACGAGTGTATACAATGCACTTACAATACATAATGCATATGCTGAAAAAATATTAGCAAAAAATCTTTATAAACATGTTTTTATTTTTTTTAATGTTTAAATTTCCGTTTCAGCAAATTTTGGAAATTTTGATGAAAGATCTATGCCAAAAAAAAAACTCACTATGTCTTATGAAGAATATAAAAATCTCACGAACTTGATGGTTCATTACATAAGAAGTGAAGAAAGTCGAATCGAAGTAGAAGGTCAGTTTAGTTCAATTGTTGTTTTTTTGAATAGCCTATATTTCACTAAAGAAAGTCTCTTTCTATTCAGCGAACAAAATGTCGTAACAATGTTTATTTGCTACTTGATATGCATTATTACGTTGTTAAGAAATGGTAATTGCATGCGTACCATTAAAAATGTAGTCCATCTAATTTTGCATGCATGAAAGTGAATAGATGAATGACGCAGTTACATAGATAAGTTAACAAAGGAAATGAGAAATAAACTCGATTTGATGTTCTTTCTAAACTTGTTTTTTTAACTTCTTATGAATCGTTTTTGTATTTGTCTTTCGTGGTCAAATGATATCTCGAAAAAGTAACAGATACTCAATCAGGTTTTTAAGAAGATTCCTCAGGTTTAGTAAATAAGACTAAAATTTTGACAGAAAATTAACTATAAATCAGTTAATGCACGTAACTAAGTTTAAAAAAAACGTTGTTAACAAAGAGATTGCAATAAAAAACAGGCAATAATGTAATACACTTTCAAGAACACATATAAAAAGCATTCAGATCGATTAAGTTGTTTGTGAAAACATTATTTATAAATGTCTCTAAAATCGCCAAACCTTCAATATTGAAGTAAAGAAGATGCTTGAATATAGTTCAGCCAGCAACAACTCCAAAAAAATTTTGAGCTGACCCATCTATGATTCGAAACCCAGGCCTGCTTTAATAGCCGTACGTCCGTATCGCACTGATAAAATTTTGCATCTTAGTCAATTAAGCTACGCTGCTCCTAATTTACATTAAATTATTTAAACGTACATAATTTTGCATTTTTCAAGGTTTATTTGACTAATTATTAAAAATTTGGTTAATCAAACGTATTGCTTTTTGTCTTAAAAACTTCAACATTAAATTAGTCCTAGCTTTATTTCATCCTGTATGATGTATTTATCCTTAAATATATTAACTACGGGAAGGAGAGGAATACCAAAGTTATATCTTATTACGAATGGTAGTATTATGTCATTCAAGTATTTACGTAGTAGGTCAGCGAAGTAAATTTGTCATCTTTAAAATCAACTATGTTAAATCTTTAGGTTCAAAACAAAGTTGACTGTATAATTAAAAAATTTCAAGTCATAATACAAAAGTCGAATAGATCACCACGAGCTAGTTGTCAGTTAAACTGGTCTAAAAACATAAGTATAAATAGTAAATAATAAATGATTGATGCCTTACAGAGCAAGCTTTGTATTGGTAAAGAATTAAGTATTTTTAAAAACATGTTAAAATAGTATATTGAGCACCAAGCGAGTTAACCTCGCTACGCTCGGTCGCTTACTACTAGCCGGGCGTACGTAGACTACTTTTATCCTGTGGTGCATATACGATTATTTGACATACGCAGCAGTGCTCTTGACTGCGGCACCCAGCAGCGCGCGGAATTCGAAACGGCTATATAGGCAAAACCGCAAAAACTCAGTAATCAAAATTCCACGCTATTAAACCCACTAACCCGGGGGACAGCAAGTTAATAAAATAATAGTTAATAAAATTATTGATTAAATAACAACATAACCTAAATCCTAAGCTGTTTAACCCAGTAGCCCAGGAGACAGCGAGTGTAATGATATAATGATCAAACAAATTATTAATTGGATAACAAAATGACCTAAATCCCAAGCTATTTAACCCAGTAACCCGGAGGACAGCATGTTAATAATATAATGGTTAATCAAATTACTGATTAAATAACAACATAACCTAAATCCCAAGCCATTTAACCCAGTAACCTGGGGGGACAGCAAGTAAATACTATAATAGTTAATTAAATTATTGATTAAATAAGAACATAACCTAAATCCCAAGCTATTTAACCCAGTAACCCGGGGAAAAGCGAGGTGATAATATATTAATCAAATGAGTTAATAATTTAATAACTACATAATCTAAATCCTAAGCTATTAAACCCAGTAACCCGGGGAAACAGCGAGTTAATAATGTAATAGTTACTTAAATTATTGATTAAATAACAACATAACCTGAATCTGAAGCTATTTAATCCAGTAACCCGGGGAACAGCAAGTTAATGAAATAATAGTTAATCAAATTATTGATTAAATACCAACATAACCTGAATCCCAAGCTATTTAACCCAGTAACCCGGGGAAAAGTGAGTTAATAATATATTAATCAAATGACGGAGTCCGTCGTTTTTTTCTTGAGTTTTTCTTAAATATTAAACTATTTGTCGCTCGCTCTGACATAAATATAGATCAGTATGCTACAAAAAAGATGTAAACACTGGCTTACACACATTTACACCCACACCAACACGTATTTCTTCGTTTTTTCTCGGCTTTATTGAAATATCTAACCATTGCACAAAATTTTGTTTCGTTGTCATAATTTTTATCCTTTTTATTTGCATATTTATTGTGAAAAAATTAGAAAACGGCCTGAAAGGCTTAGTAGTAATTGATTTGCAGCAGTTTGGCATTTTGTTTTACGTCTCTCTATTCAGAGTCGATCGGCTGGGTTCGGATGTTTTTATACTGCGTGAAGCTGACTGCTGATCACTCTCTGTTAGAGTTTTTTTCGTTTCTCTGCTTCTCGATCATCTTCTTCATTACTCTCATGATTTTGAATTTCGTAACACTGATGCGTCTTGCGTTGTTATATATTAGCAGAGCTAGCAGTGGCTCAGTGGTAGAGCGTTTGCCTTCCGCCCGGAGGGCTCGAGTTCGATTCTCCGCTCCGTCCACTCGCGGCACCGCTGTACGGTTTTTTCTCCACATGTGCCATTATCACTGTGATAGCTCCTGTTCCGCGGTGTAGTCCGTGCCGACGGAGCAGTAGTGAAAACGGAAAAATTATTACATTATTTTTTCTCTTTTTTCGTTCGTTGTTCCAGCTTTTTCGGCTGTTGTAATATTAAGTAGTATATCGCAATGAGCAACTGTACTTTATTTTGATACAGTTTCCAATTTTGGGATTTCCAAAAATCTAGAATCTATCTACATAAGCTCTTCACCTTTTTAATTATGGTATAATAAAATAACGATAAAATGGAAATGAGTTTAAACACAAAAAAAGGCTTACACAGATATCTTGTCATACAAAAAAAATATTCGCCGAAGAAAATCAGGACTTGGCTGAAATTTTTAAAATAATTTACTTAATCGTAAACAAAGTAATTGGGTGCTCCTAAGCCGAAATACATAGGAGACAAGTGATAATGTCGTCTGCTGTCAGCTCGTTTTCTCATGAAACCCCAAGCAACTACATAAAATAAAATCTAGAATTCTTTGAACTAAAAATCATGATCTTAAACTTAGCAGTGCCCTTCCCAAGATCTTAATTTCAACAAAATCATATTTAAAATAAAAATATAATCGTGTCACTAAATTATTGTTTCAACACATATTATAATTGATTTATCTGTCATTTTGTGAATTTCGTGTAAATTTATTGTATTCTTTGCTATCTAAATTTTTTGTCATCCACCTATATTGTTAAAAATTGTTTGTTTAAGAAATCTTTGTCGTTTTGTTTTACATAGTTCTTCATCTTGCGCATGTTCTCTATTTTGCATTGAAGGGTTAAGTGTCTTATGTGATAAGTCTATGTCTTGCAGAGTCAAAATCATTTTGTACTATTTTGTTCGTATTTAAGTGGCCGTAATTTATACCGAAATTGTTCTTGAACTCTAAAATACTTGATACCCATGCACAGTGGGATGAAATCATCAAAAAGTGGACAAAATTCTTGATTCAAGCGAATTTTACAGCCACACACATAATTTAGGCTTAAATAAATTCTGACGTTATTTCGTAAAATATAGGATACCGACTTTTTAAAAAAAATTGATGACTTCACGTAGTAGTACGTTAAAGTCAACAATTTTTGTAAAAACTTAATGAGCGTAAGTGATATTCACAATTTTGCAATGCCATAAACGAGTTTACTGACATTTTAATGGGTTCTTAAGTAGCGGATTCCGAATATGAGGTTGACATTTCAAAATCTCACCCCACCCCTTATTTAACACCCCTAGCGTATATATTTGCAAATCGTACCTGATAACGAAGTCAGATGTCGTTTTCATGGTTTTTTGAGTCGCTGATAACGAATATGAGATGGAGACATCGAAATCTCACCCCCTCGATTCCTTATTTACCACACCTGTGGGTGAGCATTTGCAAAATGTACCTGGGTAATGTTAACCAGATAACGAAGTCAGATGTCATTTTCGTGGTTTTTTCGGTCGCTGATTCTGAATATGAGGTCGAGATTTCAAAATCTTACCCCTTTACCCCTTATTTACCACCCCTAGCGTAAATATTAGCAAATCGTACTTGATAACGAAGTCAGGTGTTATTTTCATGATTTTTTGGGTCGCTGATATCGAATAAGAGGTCGATATTTCGAAATCGCACGCCTTTAACCCTTTATTTACCACCCCTGTTGATGAGTATCTGCTAATTTTATCTTTTAACGAGGAAACTAATCATATCCAAGATTTATTATGTCGATCTTTTGAATTATGTAATCAGACCTATTAACTTACCTTATTCCAGCTTTTTGAGGTTACAACTCGAATGAAATATCTTCCATTAACGCCAATTCATTGTAGTATTTTATTATTATTTAAAGAAATTCATGCAAATAATCAAAATTTATTTAATACTTTTTTTACAGTTATCAATTTTCAAAATAGTTACTATTCCTAAGGTCGGCAAAATCATCCAAAACTATTTTTTCGTATTGATCAATGTACAGTTAATCTTTTACTTCATGGGTTAAAACTTTGGTACTGCGTTTCAGACATTCAATATGCAGTGCAAATTATATGTCAGAAGTTATAAGTAGCCTTTCAAACACGTCTTGATTTGTTTTAATTCTGTAAACATAAGGAATATTTGATTTCCATAGAACTATAGTCTGACTTGAAAACTATCAACTATGGCATGTTACGTGAGTATGCAAATATTTATGCTACATTATAGAATATTTAATAATAATAGACATTCGGTTTGTGTCAAAACCAATCAACCAATTTTTAGTAAGTATCTAAACATATAAAAATTTAATTTGAGTATGTTTCCTAAATGATACATATATAAACATAAGAATGTATAATATGTGTCATATCATGTTTCCTAACTGATTAGAATAGGTACATAATCAATGACATTAAGATATTCCACCTATAGGCTAGTGCCAATACAGATTATAACATTAAAAAAAAAAAAATTAATAACAGGTAGGGGCCAGCATGAAAATGTATTTGAGGTTGTAACGTAAAGAAAAAAAATAATTTAAACTCGAAAATTTTGGAAGTAGTGAAATGGGGATGCTATTTAGAGGGTACAAACCATTTTTCGCGATTTGCGTCGAAACGTGACCCCCCAGTGAAAAATGCTCAATACCAAAGTTGTAGATAAATGAAAAATCCAAAACTTTTGTATTTAACATTTTTCGACATAGCCTCAAATTCACTAAAAAAATGACGAAAATCGATTTTTCAGTTTTTTTTTCTCGCGTAAAAATCATTCAATTTTTATGAAAATTAGTGAGAATATATCTTTTGTTGCGTTGAAGAAGCTCTTAAATATTAACATTTTTCGAAAAAACTACCCTTATTTTGCATAGAAAACTTTATTGATGTTTTTTTATATTTTGATGTTCGGTAGGTGCTCATTGTAACCGTTGAAATCTCTAGTTTGAAATGGTCTATACATGTTAACAGTTTATTTTTCATTAAATTGCTCAAAATTTAGAAAAACTGAAAAAACGACTACCTTGTTCACGGATTTTTCGATTTGTAAAATTATTCTTTATTTTTTCAATTATTTCTTTGAATGAGGGGTTAAATTTCAATGGCAGAAGTTACTGTAGTATAACATCAGGTAAATTAAATGGGTTTTAGTACTATAGGTGCCATAAACCGTTCTGAAATTAGAAAAAAATTAATTAATTTGAAAAAATTTGTTCTATTTCAGTTTGAATTGAATTACGCGGGCAAATTTTGGGCAGCCTGTTCTTTGACTGACAGACTTCATTTACACACACTCTACTAAATTACAGGCTTAGAGAGTCACGGATCTCGTTTCGTCGTAGAAGTTAAGTGTGTTGTAGTACTATAGTGTCGTATACGGTTCGTGGTACTGTTTTATAGAAGAGCTCGTAGTGGTTTTGTTGTCGGAAAAAAAGGTTTTATGACAAGAATTAACTTGTGTCTTAAATTAACGAGGTAAATAATATATTTTGATATAGTACTAGTTTCTAGTATTCAACTGTTTCTGTAACTTTTATTGTTACTTTAAATCGATATTCAAGCACAATGATTATAAATTTGAGTATTAAGATGACACTTTATGTACATTTGTACGGCAACAACTATAAACTTCTAGCTTTTGACTTTATTAAAATAAGCATTAATCTGGAATGTATTGTAGGTTATGCACGTGACATAAATCCGGGAAATTATTGGGATAGCGTGATAAAACAGCTTAGAGAGAGGAACGCTATATATGTGTACATAAGCTTTACGTTAGCATCTGGCTGGAGACTTACGAGGCTTGGATGTGTCATATATAAAAAGGTAAATATTATTCAAGTTCGGAATTAAATATTAACAGCATTGTACTCTATCCACATATTACTACGTACTGCTGAATAAAATTTTTTTTAATTTCTCGTCATTATTTAATTTTGAAATTTTAGCTTGAAAGTATGGACGAACTCAATTGTATTATTTGCAAAAATCCTGATCAGAATGATTTGTATGCAATCAAAGTCGGCGCTATCAATCGTTTGATTCAGTCGAGCAAACAGAGATTTGACAACAAATACAAATCACTGGAAAAATTAACAGCTGCTCACGTTCATCGGAAATGTCAAGCTCTTTACAATAGACAAAGTTTAATCGACCAATCAAACAAAAACATGCAAAAGAGGCTATCAGAAGGTAGGCAAACTGTTAGAGATTCTCAAACGTTTAATTTTGCATCTCTTTGCTGTTTATGTGGCGAAATTTGCAATAAATACAAACACGACATGCGTTTTGTGCAACACGAATCTACGAGACAAAATATAATTGATACTGCTGAACAACGTAAAGCTTCTGATGTACAATGCAAACATGTGCTCGCACGATTGCATAATGTACTAGATTTAATCGCAGAAAATGCCCGATATCATACGTCTTGTATGTCAAATTTTTATAGAAGCAATCCTTCAACAAATGTTAATCGTCCTGCCAGTCAGAGTACGACAGATTTTATTGAGTACGTTAAACAGTACATAAAAAATAATAAAAGTGAATGCCAGTTCTCGATGAAACAAATAAAAAATAGTTTTACGGATGATCCAAATTATACATTTCCAGATATAAGAACGATTAAAAATAAATTGAAAGTCTATTATTTAAATGAAATAATATGTCACTCTTTAAATACCGACCTCATTATTTTATATGAAACGAATATAACTGAAAAACTTGCTCAGGATTGGTATGACAAGAGATTTAAAAATCCTGCAAATGAGGCTCTTGGAATTGTCGAGATGGCTGCTAACCTTTGTTTAGAAGAAATTAGATCGAAGCTTTTCGTTAACGATCATTATGAAATTCCGGACTTAAAACAAGAAAATATTTTTCGTTATGTGCCTAAACTATTTAACGCTTTTTAAAATATTGTTATCAAATCACATAAAGAGAAAACTACAACTAATCAAATTAAATATGACAAAAAAATTGCTACATTGTCTCACTGCATTGTAACATCAGCTAGGCCACGATCTTTTTCATCGTCGATTCTTCTTGGTTTGTCGTCCATGATTAACAAAAAATATGCATACAAATGGTTAATTGATTCATTATCTAACTTAGGATTAGCTGCTCCTTACAAAGAAGTTTTAAAATTTGAATCATCAATTATTAATGATCCGGCAAATCACACTT
>JAPYYV010028694.1:0-13351 GCA_030522625.1 Copidosoma aretas
TACAAATTAAAAAAAAAAACGCCTCTCTATCTCGTTTCTATCTGGAGATATTTGATTTCGAACAAAGTTACCTCTGATTTCATCGTTTTAGAACATAGTGCGCCGTTCTGCGCTTGCCCCACACGGAGCGCTAAGTACTGTCTCCCATCTTGAGTCTGTATGCATATTTTTTGATAAGTGCTCCGAAATTGAAGTTCACAACAATAAAAGGTATCTTATAAAACTCGGAGCTGTTGACTAAGCAAAATTACTAAACAAATGTAAGGTTAAATATTAAAGTTGATAAATTGAGAGTTTTCGAAGAGGATGACAAATAAGTAACCATACTTGTATTTTATTATTATCTAAATTACCTACAAAAAAGAATATAAAATAAAAGTATTCCATCTCATTATCAGGATTGCTACTCGATATAATTCATTAATAAACTTTTTCGCTATCAAATAAACAATGAATGCATGACACGAGTAAAAAAAAGTTAAGAGGAGAAAATACATAACAAGGTGTTATTTATTGTTTTTGTGGAAATCTAGCTATTTTTTTTTTATATTACATTCTTACCCGTACACCAATTAGAGTTGATTTGTACGGGCACCCTCTACCACCTCGGTGTAGACGGTGTTGATCCTAACCCCGACTAGGACCCCTTTTCTTACGCTAGTCTACATCGTTACCCATTATTCCCTGTCTTATCCACTCTCCCCCTCTTTCCATTCCCTGATCCCAAAATTTCCTTGAGTAGTCTTGTACCTACCCAGAGCACCTACGAAGCCCACCCCGAGTCGCCCCTTGGTGCAGAACCTCTTTCCACCCCCATACCCCCCAGCTTACCCCAACTAGTCCTGCATCTACCCAGAGCGCCCACGGAGCCCATCTCCAGGTCGTCCTGTGATGCAGAACCAGCCGCGAAACTTGGGAACAAATTGTAGCCGGGAACAAACCTAAAAAAATTTTCGAGTTGATCCGACCCGGGTTCGAACTCACGCCTCACTTGACTAGCCACACCGCAGCTGACCAAGACTTGCGCTTTAGCCAACTGAGCTACGACTGCTTCGAAATCTAGCTAATTATTGATGATAATTAAATTCATAACGCTTGTTTAGTAACTGATGGTAAACATTTTATAATTATAGCTTGCAGGGGTTTCATAAATAATTTTCTTTATTTAAGGTCAACAAATATTTTGCATGCATCGTCTATTTGATGACGAATAAGTTTAGCAATACAAATTTTCAGTAGCAATGCTGATAATAAAATTGAATAATTTTATCTAATATACTCGTACTTTCTTGTAGGGAGTATACAACAATAAAATGCAAGAATGTATTCATCATCCTCTTCCAAAACACTTATAGAAATCATAACTGTAACATTTAACCTTACATTTTTTTTAGTGATTTTGGTTAGTCACCTGTTCCGAGTTTTAGAAGATACCTTTTACTGTTGTTGAATTCAATTTCGGAGCACTAATCACAAAATGTACATACAGACTGTGAATGGGAGACAATGCTTAGTACTCCGTGTGGGGCAAGCGCAGGATGGCGCAGCACAGCGCAGCGTAGTGACAGCGCAGGAGTAGCGCAGCGCGGGGCAATTGTGGAATGGCCCCTGCAATGTAAACTTGTCTACAGCCAACTTCATAAGAATATGCCTTTTTACAATGTACCATTACGATGCGTTAACAAGTTCTATACATATGTGTGTTTTGTATTTTATTTAAAAATGTAAAAACATTTGCTGGGTGCAGTTTATTAAACAACATATTTGTTATATACATACTCTTTAATACATATATCCAAACGATATGTTAGGAGAATCGCAATTAGAAATGCAGTATTTAAATCTATTATTGCGAGTACTATAGTTTTGAACTTTTTACTGAAACTTTTCTGTAGATACTTTATATAAAAATTCAATCGAATCAAATCATGCGTAGTATAGGATTAGCTGTTATGTATCTCTCATGTTTTAGAAATATTTTAAGTTTTTATGTGATTTGCACTGCTGTCAGTGTATCTTTATAGTGATCAAATTTTCTTAACTTTTTCGGATTTGATTACAATTTTTAAATCTTTCTTGTGTTTCATGTAATTCGGAGATAATTAAGGATATTCTAGGGTGACTTTATATAAATTATCAATCAACAATGCGTAGAATGTACAGGGTATCCACCAATTTTACTGAATAAAATATCATATTTCCTGGTTTTCCATGGTATCTCTTTTTAAATTCTAGGTGTTTTAGATGATAAATAAAGATAAAGATGAATCAATTAAGTATTAATATTTTAAGAACATTAAAAAGGTACTAATTGAACAAAAAATGATATCGCAATCGATTGTTTTAACACAAAAAAACCTATTATATTTTTTAATCGATTGTTTTAACACAAAAAAACCTATTATATTTTTTAACTGAAAATTCACCCATGATTAAAAACATAAAAAACATAATAATACAATCTAATACAATCTATTTAATTAAGACCTTTATATTCAAGTTTTTTTTTTTGCAGCACTTTTTTCAAAAACATTATACATCTTTTTTTTTATTTCTAGTTCTTGTAACCGCGTTTTTTTCAAATTTTTTTATCTAATTTTGTTTCCTTTTTTATTAATTTATAAATGCAAAGAAACTTATATAAAGCGAATACTCTTTTTTATTAAAAATCGTACGGATCTGTTAATTTTGTTACAGAATATGTAGGCTTAAAAATAAAAATCTCTTTCGAAAATAATTTAAATAACAATTAAGTTCAAGGTTTTTATGACAGTTCCCCGATTTTTTTAAGTTGTTCCAGGATAAAAGTGATTCCCTAATATTTCCAGTTTTTCCACAACTTTCAGGTACGGTAGAAAATCTAAATTAGTAAATAAATGTTTAATTTCCTAATTTACATGTACAAAAGTTTACTCACTTGAGAAAGCTTTTTTTTTTAATGGGGGCGAGGAGGAAAAACTTCAAAAGACTTTTCTGGTCCGAAGGATCGGAGGGAGTGTAGGATTCACCCGGGTGCCTACCGACTAAAACTAACCTCTTCGCATGGGGACCAGTGCAAAGCACTATGTTCCCCTTCTTGAGGAAGCGCGGGGCTGGCATGACACTTAAACTTTGATTCTAAATTATATTCAAATATGTAGGACTTGGTAAGCGAATGCGGGTGTAAGCAGTCACGTGCGTTCTTGTCTCTGGCTATTTCGGGAATATAACGAAAATTTGTAGAGTATTCGGGTGGAGATTAAGGATGTTCCCTGCCTGTAATTCAAATAACACTACTTTGATACTTCAGTATAAGCCCAAAATTTATAACAATTATTCATTTCCTACTCCGAGTTTGTTCATTTATTCTCTTTTTAAGATATTAGTTAAGTTACGTACTGTTTACCTAGACAGCGTGCAACATTGACAAATCAAAAATTCATTCTTTTTCCCTACGCAAGGTGTTCAAGGCCGTCTGAAAACTACATGGTATTACAAATGAATATTTTAATTTAATCCAATCGATTACCTCTAGCTCGAGATAAAGCACGTCTACGAAGTCACCACAAAGGGTTTTACTACCTCTACGACGAGGAATCGTTAAAAACAATCCACGAGCCTTAACTCGACTATCGGAATATAATTTTCCTTACTTAGGGTTACCACCCAGGACAAAATTCAAGTCCGACGACAGTGTCCGCGCTATCTCCGTAATTCTGGGACTCACTGCTTCTACCCAAGAAAAGAAAAGTTGCTACTGGTAGTCGAGCTCCTCGACAAAAAAGGGCAAATTTCCCTTCCGCGCTCCTTTTCATCACGCCATCCCCCCTTATTACCTAAAGCCGCCGAATCCGCTAATCGCCTTCGTTTATCTTCGCGTTTTCGCGCGCCTGGTCGTGGCCCTATACGTACATTTCGGACGGCTTTCTTGTTTTGAGACCCCGCAATATATGTTTTAGAAATTAGACGCAATGCTTTATCCTATATACACATTTTCGCAGAAACAATTGCATTTAACTTTTTAATTTGATGTTACTGTTCAAGATAAGGTTTCTTTACTCAAATAATTCTATGTTTAATGAACATAAAAGCAGCCTTTTTGGAGAGTAACATAAAATATGACAGATCTAATTTTTGACCTTACTGAAACTTTTATATTATTTTTTAATAATCCTAACGATATCCTAAACACGAGCCTGAACAGTAAGTACAGAATAATTCATTCTATGGCCCGAATTTTTCATTATCAAGTAGAAGGTTTTAGTCTGACGTGTAGTTCTTAAGTGGTTTGCTTGACTGAAGACTTCGTAAACAAAAGTCATGAAACTTACATGTGTTAATATGTAAGATTTTATGAACATGCCTAAAGTTTTTGGAATGCTTCGTCGGTTTAGTTGTATTGTTATAAAGCTATAAAAGTCGAGTTACATAAACAACTCGCCAGTCCACGCTGATTCTTATGGATGTGATTTGTCAGTCTGCACGCGATAAGATACCTTTCCACTACATAGCTTTCTAATTTTATTTGTAGCATATTTGGATTTAAAATTTAGCATATTTACTCTTGACGCACACAAAAAAAATGTGAATAAAAAAAGGTTTGGCTTCTTAAAAATTTTCAAAACTTTTTCTGTTTAGATGCGTTGGAAATTTTCTCTTTCAGGTTTGATTTTTTTTGCGTAAATAAAAAAATTTCTTACCTCCAAACAAAGTTTATAAGAAACTACAGTATCTAAGAAATACTCTTGAATCTTTTTTTAATATTTTCATAATAATTTTTCGAGTGCAAGCAAGTTAAACAATAATAATCATGTTTGGCCTAAGCACTCGGAGCGCGCCGGGACACTCGTATTGGTGAAAAGTATACTTTTCTCTAGAAAAGAGCCATAGATACAGATCTACATTTATACAGGATAATAGTGCCTTAGGGTGCCCCGGAACGATAGGCTAAACATATCTATTGTAAAAGTTTTTCGCTATCGTTGTGCCCCTGTCTTACCAAGGAAACTAATTTAATCAACCATGCGTGTTCGATCGTTGATGCTGTGATACAGACATTCATAGATACTAGGTTCAAAACCGACCATGTGTCTATCAACGATACCTTGCTTCTCAAAAGATAAAACTTCATAAATATTATTCATGTATAAGTACACAAATTATTATAACATTTTAATCTTTGTAAATAGAGAATTATGCTGTAACACGCAAGTAATACGTGATAAAAATACGTGAAAAACATATTTTTATATCTTCTGGAATTATTTACTTAAAAATTTTTTCTTATAATTAAAAGAGCAGTTTTTTAAAAGTTACCAGTACAAAAAAAAAAGTCAATTTGCAGACAGAAACTTTATTAACACGATTACACTATTATTAATTGTTGTTGTATTTAGTTGTTTATATTATTACGATTACTTTCATGAGAAATTCTTGAAATATTTTTGCTATCATAATGACTTCATAATTATAATTATTTACTACTTCTATTATATTTACCATCATCATTACTACTTACATTATTTCTACAGATGGCATCAAATATTAATGAGTTCTGGCCAGGACTTTGTTGTGCCGAAGATTGTTGCCAAAAATGGTTTATATGAATCATAAAACGTCAACATTTATGAGTATAAAAATCATAGGATACTGTTCCCTCGCGATTTTGCGGTGAGTATCACGGTGACTTTATTTTTTCTAAAGGATAAATTTTGAGGGCTTTTGTATATTAAATTATGTGCAGTAGCGGCAGAATTAAAACTATTTTAAGAAAGATAAACCATAAAATAACTAAAAACAAATTACCTCCACCGACGCATCAAGTAACGTCTGTAAAGTTTGCTCGCCACTTTTGCCATATTACTTTCTAAATAGCACAGGAAGTTGCAGTTTTTTTGCATTTAGTTTGAAGTCAAATTTATAATTTTGCATTTGTTTGGATAAACAATATAAATAGGTGCGGTAAGAACAAAGCTGACTGAAAAACTCTGCATGGGCTAGAAATTTGCAGTTTTTTAGCACTTCTTGAATTAACCCCATGCAAAATTTGAAGTTGTTTCTGTTTTTAAAAATAATTATATGCGCTGCTAACTACACAGAAAGTTAACACGCCTCTCACGCCTACGGTAAAAAGTAACCAACTGCAAAATTCTGCATGGGCTAGAAATTTGCAATTTTTTAGCACTTCTTGAACTAGCCCCATGCGAAATTTGCAGTTGTTTATTTTTTTTTCAAATAATTATACGCGCTGCTAACTTTACAGGAATTTAACACGCCCCTCACGCCTAGGGTAAAAAGTAAGCCGACTGCAAAAGTTTGCATTGGGTTAGAAATGTGCAGTTTTTTAAATCAGTTTTTGTAATCATGTGGACTGCTAACTTCCTGTGAAGTTAGCAGTCGACTCGTGTCTATGGTAAAAACGAAGCCGTCTGCAAAATGCTGCGTAGGCTACAAATTTCTGATAATCTTTAGAACCATGCTGTTTTTTAAAATTAACGCATACCAGTCTTTTCAGCAGTGATTTGAGTTTCAAAACACAATAGTCTACGAGTGATCAATCGCAGTTGTGAATATTTTGAGATATAAGTTATCGCACATACACACACAAAAACACAAATAGTAATGAAGATAAGTATGGTTAATACGATCTGACGAAAAAAGAGAAAGCTCATAATGTATATCGAAGAAAAGCATTGCTTATACAATCCAACATAAAAAAACCATACTCGCTGAGCTCCAATGAAAATACCAGCGAATTTATTGGCACAATGCTTCCTCATTCACATGTTCTTCTTCTTTTTAATACACACACTCATTAATTTTTTTTTTTTCCAAATTCAAAAACGTCATTATTTAAGTAATTTTATCTTCGAGATTTTCTACCACAAAATATTCTGAAACCATGTTTATTTGCAAAAAATGAATATTAAAAAAAAATCGATTTATAAAAATTGATCAAATCAAAATGAAAATTTTTAGAAAATTTTATGATCTTCAAGATTTTTTCCACAAAATATTCTAACAATGCGAAAAAAGCACTAAAAAGGAAAACCATTTTCTGAAATCGATAAAATAAAAATAAAAATCGATGAAATGAAAATTTTTCTTTAGCAATGATGGGTATCAAAAACAAAAAAACTTGCACAATATCCATCGTAAAACATCCCATCTATCAAAGAAATACTGAGATATGACTGATTTCATACATTATCCATTCACACTCACACACATCCAGCGACTAAATATTTTTAATTCTATTTCCATACGATTTGTATATAATTAAATGATCTGTTAGAATTTCTATCGTAAAATAACCCGAAATAACTATAAATATCTGTCAAGTTTCGAAAATAATGAAAATAAAAATTTAAAAAAAAATGAATGCAGCGAAATTTTATTTTGAAAAGTATTTTTCATCCAAAAAGACACGAGCCCGGCATTATTGAAATCGGCCAAAGAAATCTTGAGATATGACTGATTATATACATTTCCTATTTACACCCACGCACATCCAGATACTCAATTTCTTCAATTTCAACTAAATTTTTTTTGTGTGTCAAATTTATTGATTATTCGGAATTTTTATCGTGAAATATCCTAAAGTAACTACAAATAGCTTGAAAATCAACTTTTCCGAAAAAATCGATTTTGAAAAATCTCGATAAAATCAAAATAACAAAAAGTTTATAAAGCAAAACCCAAATTTTTTTTATAGCGGTGATACAAATTTAAAAACAATAAAAATAAGCCCTGTTGGATCAAAATCCGTCGAGAGAATCCTAAGATACGACTGATTACATACATACACACACCCGCGCTAACACACACGTGCACACACACACACGTGCACACACACACACCCACGCGCACACACACACACACACACACACACACACACACACACACACACACACACACACACACATACAGACGGACGTACATTTTCCAAAAAATGTATTTGGTTCTAAACTTCATATAACGTGTTTATAACACGTTTTTTAGAAATGTGTGTTTTCATTTATCGCAAAGCTTCCTCCACGAGAAAGAAAAAAAACGAATGTATCGAAATTTTATTTCGATGAGTAATTTGTATTAAAAGACAAAAAAAAACAAGCCCGGCATTATTGGAATCAGCCAAAGAAATTCTAAGATATGACTGATTATATACATTCGATCTGATAGTATGGTTTTCATTGTACACCAAGTCCGATCACGAAATTTCAAAATGGCAGCCTTTTATAAAATTGTTAATTAAAAATTTCGATTGCGTATACAATTCATTACGGGCATGGAATCGACATCCAAGTTTATGGAGTCGGTTTGGAATATATTTATCTTTATTACCTCAAAAATTTGATTGTTAACTAAACAAATAGAAAAGTTATTCACAAAAAACCGTAAATGATAGGCCGTATTTCCTCCAATTATAACTAAGACTTTGTGCAAATAAATGCGTTAATTTTTTCATGGATTTGCAAAAAAAAAACTTGCTGTAGGACCAATAGAAGCCAAGATACGATACTTTAACTTTTTCATGCATTCCGAATCTAATACTTGATATCTGCCTTTCCCCATGCGTTATATTCGAATGGATAGGCACGTAAAGTATAGGCGTTTCAAAATATGTTTGAAGTAGTTGTGAATGCACGATACTTCGGCACAAAATCTGTAACTACAAAAACTAAGATATAAAAATATACACGCTGTTTCGGCAGTAGGTAAACAATTTCGAAAAAAACATAAATTACCGGAAGTTATACTGAACGTAAGTAAAAATAACTAGCACTATCGTGAAGCTGAGGAAAAATTACATAAGAAAGGAATTTACTGCACTTTCCTACGACACTTGCTTATGGAATAGTTAATTGTGCAACTAAGAATCCAGGGGCAACGGCGAACGGCTCTGTTACATTGTTTTTCGTGCTACTGCGCATGCACGGCGTGCTACTAGCCGCAGCAGATCAAGTGCCAAGCTTTCCGCGCTATTTTTCACTAACATAATTAGACGCTACATGCAAAAGGATTGACCAAAAAGATGGTAAAAAAATTGTGTATGGTAGAATAAACCTTTAGCAAAAGGTCGTGACAGTCCGAAGTCGAAATATCAAATATTACAGCCGGAATGCATAAAAAATTAAAAGTATCGTATCTCGGCTTCTGTTGGTCCTGAAGCAACTTTTTTTTTGCAAATTCATGGAAGAATTAACGCAATCATTGGCAAAGTTATTTACGTCTAAGTTCAAAATTACAGAGAATAGTCCTATCATTTACGGTTTTTGTTAATAACTTTTTTATTTGTACGAGTATAGTTAAAAAATCCAAATTCAAGATAACGAAGATAAATTTTTTACGTACTGATTCCAAAACTTGACTGCCGATTCCATGCTCGTAATAAATTTTTACACAATAAAACTTTTTTATTACAATTTTACAAACGGCTGACATATTGAAATTTCGCGATCGGACTTGGCGTACAATAAGAACCATGCTAATGTCCATAACATATCCAATTTTCATTCAGTTTTGAATATTGCATCGTGTATTTTTATGCATTTAAATGTTTAAATGTTCTTGTTTAAACATTGTGAAAGATTTGTAATTTTTTTTAAAATGCCATCCTCATGCATAATCGTCCAATAAACAACTTTTGTATCAAACATTTTGCACTCAAACCAATACCGAGATATGAGACCAGGAAACGAAGATTTTAAGCTACGTTTTTGACTCCGCTGATTACGGGATAAACAGTTAAAAATTTTTAGGATAACTAGAACATTGCAAAAGTGGCGTTTTTTGGAAAAGTTTTTGGAAAAACGCATATCTCGTAGACGGTTATGCGTGATGAAAAACGGTTTGCACCAATAAAAAGAGAGTGAAAAAATGCTTAAGATAGCATTTTCAGTTGTATTCTAATCAGCGCAAAATCTCGAGATAAATAGCAACAAACATATACGTGCAAAACGGGATGCGACTGAGGAGAAAAGCAGCCGGCCAGTCCCTACCACGCCGCCTGGCCGCTGCGTGCCTGCAGTCGGAGAAAGTGAGAGGGACATGCGAGCCGAAACGGCGAGAGGGGGAAGAGGGGAAGAACACAACGCGCTCTCGAGCAAATGTCAGGTTTTGTTTTTCCAGCCACTCTCAAAATTATTTCTAAGTCCAAAAATAATGTTTCAACGGGGAAAAAAAATGTCTCGGAGGTAGTTATTTTTTTTTACATCATCGAAAATTCTCTATCGATTGAGCGCGGTCCCAAGTTAGGTAAAAATTTTGCATAAAATGTTTTTCGAAAAAAATGCGAGTCTCATATTTTTTCATTATATTGTATTTAAAAATTATACTTGAAGAAAATTTATTTTCGCTTGTAAAAAATTTGTCGCAGTACATAATATGAAAAAATGTATCTTCAAATTGTAGTTGCAGTTTTAAAACAAACCAGTAAAAAAAAAAATTATGTACGCGCTATAGCACACCTGGGTTTCAAATTGAGAGCATTAGAAATTTTTAAACGCGCATGTGCTACCTTATAACATACACATCTAATATGTAAACGTACGCTCGACGTTAACATATAAGCGATCTGGACAAAAAACATTATATATTGCTGTCGTCTGAAATCTGATGCCAATGCAATAAGGTTTATTTTATTTGTTCTGAAAAAACCTATTATTTAAGCTCTTTTACATTATAATTTAAGAGTTTATTTATAAACTACAGCCAATGATAATTTGTCTTCAGTTTGCGAATGTATGGATG
Organism: Copidosoma aretas; assembly: GCA_030522625.1. Lineage (NCBI taxonomy): Eukaryota > Metazoa > Arthropoda > Insecta > Hymenoptera > Encyrtidae > Copidosoma > Copidosoma aretas. Next base: position 10,732 of record JAPYYV010028694.1, read on the forward strand.
GCGAGTGTACACTTGACGACCCATATTCACGAACTCGTAAGTGTCTATTGAGTGCGAACAGGTGCTCTGTCATTGGTGCTCTGTTAAATATTTAAACGTTAATTTGTGATCATGTGCCCGTCGAGTATACACGAACGAAGGTGTAGGTGATTACAGAGTATTCTACAAAAGCAGTCAGTAGTCCTTGATCTCCGTTTACTCAAACACAGCAGAATGGCGATTCAAAAATTGGGATTGCAAATAATATTTTTTGTGACAGTTAATTTGATTTTTGTAGTGAAATACCGTGTGTTTATTTCCTTTTGTGCATCTGCAGCGTTCAGTACGGTACGTAATACATTATAAGCTACAACACTTTTTTCAGTAAAATTCGTACCGTGCCATAATTTGTAGGAGTGGCTTTTATTGTCTTTGCGTACCCACTGATAATATTGAATGACTTAAACTCAATAAAATCAAACTTCATATAATGTAACTGCCAAATGCATTTGTATAGCACCTCAACACTCGACATATTTTCAATTATTTCAACGTTTCTCGCAGAAGTTTGTACAATCAACATATACTTCTAACGATGTGTAGTTGTACGTTTACAAATATTGTACATATTTTGCAAGTTTATCGAAATAGTATTTAATCTTATCAACATGCATGTGCGATTTTCAGAAAAATTCATTTTGGACAGTTTCAAAATTCCGGTTAATATTTCAGGTGGCTTATGTTTACAGAGATTTTTTAAATCAAACATTGGCTCAGTTTTCTGGATGACGTATAGCACAGGATACATCGTGATAAAAGTGTAAGTACCGTCAGTATTTTCCTTAGTATTATATACAATGAAAACAACAAATAACAACAGTTAATTTGAGTTTACCAAAAACCTATGTATGTATGTATGTTCCATGTGTGCCTAGATAATCATTGAGTCCGTTGATATATTCAGCACTTCATACAACGCTACAGTGTTTCGGTACTATTGGGCGACGGCATAAAAGTCTATAATCTTCAACCCAGTAACGACATAACGTAAACAAAAATTTTTTAATCAATAATAAAGCTGTTTTCATGCTCTCTAAGATATAACGATTAAAGAAATCAAATTCAAATTTGTTTACCCTCAAAGTAGCATAAAATCGCGTTTTGGACATAGAAAATCGTTGTAAAAACGTTAATAAGGTATGAAACTTGATTTTTTTTGCAAGCCGTCGTGAGGATAAGAAAACAGAAATTTTAAGTCCAGAATCATTAAAATCTACGGTTGGGTTCCTGAGATATGACTTATGACTGATTACACACACACACACACACACATACACACACACACACACACACACACACACACACACAGAGAGAGAGAGAGAGAGAGAGAGAGAGAGAGAGAGAGAGAGAGAGAGAGAGAGAGAGAGAGAGAAGAGAGAGAGAGAGAGAGAGAGAGAGAGAGAGAGAGAGAGGGCGAGAGAGAGACAGACTTTTAATACAAATGTTTTGCTTCTTTATAGAGGAAGCTTTGTATCGGTAAAAAAAAAATTTTCTAGAAATACTTTAGAAATGTTTTATATAGTGCCTAGAATGAAGAAATACCATTTTCAGAAAAAGTCTGTCTGTGTGTGTGTGCGTGTATTAGGGGTGTGCGAGACGTAGGTCGAGTCGAGACGAGATCGTCTCGATCAAAAAATTGTGAGTCTAGACGAGACGAGATCGTAATCTCGTCTCGGGAATCTCGTCTCGTCTCGAGTAAAGTCGAGACATCTCGGTTATCTCGGGGTAAATCTGCCGTTCCAGGGAAAAAAGCCGTAAGTAAGTGACATTTTTGTCGAAAATGAGTAATTCATACTAATCGATTCGTCAGAAAATTCCACGTTTAATTGTGTTTTCAATAATCCTGCACGTCAATTTGTTTATTCATAATAATTAATTAAAAGTCGATGAAAATTGGCCACCTCACGGAAAAAAGCGTAAGTGACAAAAATTTGAAAATTCGGCCTGGATTACAGGGGAAAAAAGCCGTAAGTGCTCTTACGCTTTTTTTCAACGTGTAAAGTCGGTGAGCTCAGCCTTGTATTCCAAATTAAAAAAACCTTTTGCACTTACGCTAACGCGAGCCGGAGCTGTACGTACAAGAAAAAAAAGCGTATCTGTAAGGCAGCAGCAAATAATACATATATACATGCTGGCTTTGCTGCTCTGCCGACGACACCGACGCGACGTGTCGTGACGACATCATAATATCATCATTGGTTGTGCTCTATATACAGAGAATGAGTGCGATTTCGATAGTGCCTCTAACATTCTAAGGATATTTGTTATTTTTATAGACAAACATGGAAGATCAGTTGTATCACCACACACGTAAGTGTATGTATAATTATATACTGAAATTCGCACGTTGCTTTCTTTGATTATACTATAATTAACACAAGCTATATTAAATATTTAAAATTTAAGTTGAAGAATCAGAAAATAAATAAAAAAATGTATACTTCCAATAAAAATTTTATAAATTATTTTAAATGAATATTTTATTTTTATGTGACAGTCTAACCTCCGCCTTATTATTATACTTATTTGTATAATGTTAAATTGTTTTGTATTAAAAAACTTATAAAAACATATTTTTCAC
>JAPYYV010028696.1:0-10712 GCA_030522625.1 Copidosoma aretas
TGGGAAAAACCCAGCCCGGAACGGCCCGGTGTATTGCCTGAGTTCCGACCGGGAGTCTATATGTCCACGTCTGGGCATAGGCACCAGGACTGAACTCCTCACGCGGTACAGATATTTCGGAGTGCTTGTTATACTTCACCGAGGGAGTTTCGTTGGTTTGTTTTTTTCCTCATTTTGTACCGCTCGTTTTGAGAGGGCAATGGTTTTCGGGCCATACTAATACGGACCATTTTATGCCATCGCAGCCGCGGCGCGCTTCCCGATCAAAAAGTCACGCGCGACCGCGAGCGCGCGCCCATGTGTATAATGTATACTTGTTTGTTTTGGCGAAAATCCATCGCGCGCTGCTCGCGCCTGCAGTCTCCGTATACGTTTTTCCACCGCGGATGCGCGCGGTCGGAAAAAGTTGGGCAATCGGAGCGCGCGCGCGACGCTCTCGTGTTTCCATTGCATCGTAGCGTTTCCGTGTCGGTTACGCATAGAAACGAGCGAAGCGAAGAAAAGCCCGAAACATCGGGCGCGCTCGTACATTGTATATGCCTGCACGAGCGTACGATAGGTCCAAACTTTTGACCCACGATCCGAGCTCCTTCGTCCGCGTGGGATACACCGTGTATCCTCGAATAAAACGCCACGAGTCCTCTTTTTATAGTACACTGCACGCCCACGCTCTGCCTTCGACTGTCGAAAAGGGAGACGAGCGCGTATGTATACCTTGGATATACCCACAGAGAGGGGCGAGAGTCGTACCAAAGAGGGAGCTTGCAGGAGAAAAGGGGGGGGGGGGAGGGGAGAGGCGATTCCCGAGTTTCGCTTCATTAAGAGCCTCTCGAAGAAAATACTATATACTTACTGTCCGCACCCACGCGCGGACGGGCTCGTCCATACCTATATCTACAGCGTACACATCTACGTGCATACACCCATATATATATATATATAGTTGTGCGGGGGTGACGATAATACAGTGCCCCCCAGCCAGCTGCTGCCGAGGCTTTTTTCCTCCTTCCATTGTGCACGAGAGTGTATAGGACGGTGACGACGTGGCTCGGCGCGCGAGAGCGATAAAGGTCGAGGAGGAGCTTGCGAGCCGCTGTTGCTGCTGACGACTCCTGCTCTTTGGGCACGTTCTATTCTCGGCCGGGTGATGTGCCTCGGGGGTCGCGGAAGTGTGGTGTATAGATAACGCGGCGTCTGGGGGGAGGGGGTGGAAAGAGGCACGACTGCGACGATTGCGAGTGACCTTCTGGGGCGGGGGTGGATTTTATTTTCGCATCGCCCATGGTGCAGCAGCCTTCGACCCCCTTCGCGGTTGCGTTTGTGCAGCCCAGGTGTGTGTATATTTTCCTTCGGTTCTCCTAGCCTCTAATCTATAATCTTGGAAGTAACGTTGGGAACGCGGGATGAGGCCGTTCGTGCGGTCGCGAGCCGATGGCGAACGGAGACATGTCGCGAAGAAGGAGGATGCGAGCCGAGCCTGCGTTCTTCTTTCTGTCGTTTTCTTGGCGAACAGGAGCATCCGTATACATATCATATGCATATGTATTTTACGCGCCTGAAATTTGAGTAATAAGGAAAGATGGACCGTAAGGTAAAAACTGTGTCCCCTATTATCAAGCGGTCGTTTTCTCGTTTCGAAGAAAACTATATTCATGTATGCTTTTGTGTAATATTTTAAGTTTCTAACTTGCACATGTTTTCAAGTGAAAAACGAACAGTATGTTTAAAAGTCGATAGGAAATATGGGGGGCCGAAGTCATGAGAAATAGGGACGCTTACCCTGTTGATTCGATGCACTGCGATATAATTAAAAAAAAAAAAAAAAAACGAGCAAAAAAGCAAGGTGATTAATATTCGCGTTTTTCCATTTGCTCGGTTTCCAGGCTCGGCGTCCATAGAGCAGAAAAACGGCAACGGCAACAACGGCAAGGCCAACAAGACGAACAACAACGGGGCCGACGTCAACAGGAACGAGGAGCAGAATGGATCGCTCGACAAGTCCCAGGCGAAAAAGAAGCCCGTCGTGCCCGGCGGCACGCCTCTACTGCAGCAGACGTGAGTTTCCGTTTCATCTCTATTTTTTTTGTTCCACCTCATCCATCGATTTTGATCGAAAAATCGTACAAAGGCAGGATCATTTGGCTTTTCTTTCTCTCTCTCTCTGTGCCGCGTACAAATAGTACCCTCGTACGGCATCGAAGATGTCTCTCGTGAAAAGGATCCTGCGCATTGGCGTAGAAGCGAATCGCGCTCGCATTTGAGAACACTCGCAGCGTAAGCGCGTATATAAAAGAAGAACGGAGAATGTACGTACGCACTTTTATTTCACGGACGCGATGAAGCGCAGAACGAAGCTAGACGAGAGAGACGGAGAATCGAACGAAACTACCTTTCACGGCCGGCGACGTTTGCGCAGCAATAAGTATCTGCGTGTATACGAATAGAAAAGGCCCCCGTCGCCTCGCCTCGTTCGTTTTGCCCGGGGCGAAAGAAGGTATCGCGGGTCGATCGGCGCTGCGCGGCGAATAAAAACGCGCGTTAATATTCCGCTCTGCAACGCCCGGTGTGTGTGTGTGTGCATTTTAGCGCGCGTTCCCCTTTTTACGTCCCTCGATCGCGTTTTTCAATTTTACATAATCGGACGCTCTCTATCTCTCTCAGCTTGGAAATTTAACTCTCGGGATCGCGAATTTGCCCCCTCCCGATCCAGATTCCTCCTCGGCCGTAAAGTACAGACGCGCGATTAAAAAAAATATACACTTTCGTACCGAGTACCCCCCCCCCCCCCCCAATTCAACGGTGCAGGCGAATAAGACCACTTGTATTCAATCGGCGAACTTTGCGCGCGAGAGGTCGGTAATCCAGTCGGCGGAGGAGCCGAGGAACAAGGAGCGCGGTGTACTGAAATTTTACCCCCGGGGGGTTTTTTTCCACGCTCGGGCTCCCCCGCCCCTTGATTCAGGGTCTGTATGGCGCTCGTCCCGTATAATAATACCCACTGCAGGGGGTGTAAGGAGACGAGTTTCGGGGGCCGCGCAGCCGATGGTATTGAGGACGGACCGCGCCTGTGTTATTGCAATTGATTTCGCGGATCGAGGGGCAGGGGGGGGGGGGTTCTTCGGTGTGTGTAGGTATATACGCACGGAGGAAAAACCTCTCGTCGAGAGTTTGTTCGTTTCTTTGATGGTGCAGTAAAGGAAAAGTAAGGGGATCCTCTTTTTTTTCTTCGAGGGAGGATTAAGAATCTTTCTTTTTTCACGCGCAATAGTGGCGAACGGGTGATGGAGTTTTTCGTGTCGGCCATCGGTTTGGGAATCTAATCCTGCAGGGCATGGCAATGTAAGAAGATTGCCGTAGAGTAATAAATCATCATTCAATAAATCGATAGCATTATTGAAACAAAAATATGTTGAACAACCCGCACCTTGTGAACACAGGAGGTAAAAAAAATCGTGATGAGATATTTCTTTTCGGATATTGGTTTTTGTCAAATATGTAAGGATTGGTTTCTTGTGTAACTTCAAAGTTTCATATCTTCAAAACGGACATGTAAAATTTTCATAAGAACGTATGGCAATATTAGTAACGTAATATTTTAAGACTTTGCTAGTGTAGATCAATTTTCGGGCCAACTGCCGTAATATTGCGGGCAGGCGGTTTGAAGTAGATGATGCTCGAGTTTGGTCAGACAGGCTTACCCTGCGCACGACGAAGTAACTGTACATAGTATATACTTACGCAAGTACCAAGTTCGATGTATTATACTGTATTAATAGCCACGGAAACTACTTCCTTTCAAAGTTGTTCCGAAAATATAGTACATATTATACAAGTACCCAGCACAGAGAGCGAAACGCAAAGCCAAAGCTGCTATTACAATATGTATGCATACCTGCACACATTGTTCCATCGTCATCGTCATCATCATCATCGGCCGACCTAAAAACTGCAATGCAGGAGAATAAAAGTTCGCCCCTTGTCTAACGCCCAGCCTCTGTTTTTCTGCTCACAGAGAAATATCGAACAGCCAGCTGGACTTCTTCAGGATGCTCGACGAAAAAATCGAGAGCGTAAGTTTCTTTTTCCTTTCTTACATGCAGTATGCACAGTACACGCTACAATCACACCAATACGCGCTGTCAATGCGCTCGAGCATCGAACAATATAGCTTACGCGCGTGTATGTACATATATATAGGTACCCAAATTCACGCGATTCAAAGGGAACCGCAGAAATCCCCGCGACAACGACGCTCCAACGGTGGTTTCCAACGGGCGTGTCGTGTCGCGGTCGGGCTGCACTTGTGTATACATCGTATCGCACGTACATGTATAATAAGTAATGCGCAGTAACGCGCGAATTGTCGCCTCTGCGACACGAGGTCAGTCCATATATACAGGGAGGTTTAGGGCGCGTGTTTGGAAACGCGTCGATCGCTCGATACGCTGCTGGTGTGGTCAACGGGAAAACCGAGGGGTATCGCGTTTCGAACATGTACGCGTCCGATGGGATTCGGGCGGCCAAGTAAGTGTCCGCGATTTATTCGTACTGTTTTTTTTTTTAAATATCCCAGTTTTAAAGTAAACCCTGTACGGTTCGAAGGATTCGCAAATAAAGAGAGCAAAATCAACAGTGGGTGCGTATTAAAAAAAAAAAAAAAAAAACCCGAGGAGCGTACCACCACAAAAAAACAAACAAACAAAAAAAGCGATTAATAAAAAGAGAGCGCTAGTCGTGTAATAAAGAATTTTTTAATACCGACAAATTGCATCGTCCGCGTCGTCGCGTATACACATAAATATAGAGCCGAATAAATTCCAGGAACGCGATAGTCGTGGAACTATAGTACAATGGACTCTTATATAGGGGGAGGACACGTATTATACACACAAGAGCTTATCGGCACCGTTGTATCGGGCTTTTTCATAGTACGCTCAACCTACTTGAAATCGTATATACAGATATAACACCGTGGCTGCACACGACTGGCATTTTTTCTCTCTATACGGAGCTCGGCTTTTATAACACAGCCGTATAGCGCCATAAACGTGACGTACAGCAGCGTCGTCGTCGTCGTCGTCGTCTCGTGCCTTCGTTCGCTTATATTACATAACTCCTTGGCCCTGCACATGTAATGTGTGTATGTATATGGGTTGTAGCGGCTGTTAAAAAATTATTTCCCTCGTGGCTTCGAGGAGTCGGTGGGTCGTTGTGGGCCGATTTCGATGTAGGATAGGGTAATGGGGCGGCGATAAAGAGTACACATTATGTTGTATATTGTATCACATGTAGCTGTTATAAAAGGATGATTTGGGGTGCAGTATGGTTTTGATGGTTTTATTGTTTCAAACGAAAACGGGCTGGGCTACGATTTCCGGAGCGCTGTTAAATTCGAATTAACATTTTTTAATACGAGCACCCCACAGATTTCTCGCTTTAATTTTCGGAACATCCATTTAGCACCAAAGTTTGAAAATCAAAGGATTTTCTTTTACAAACGCGATATCCCTATCGGCAGGATATATTACGTGCACATAAAAATGTTTCCGATCAAACTAAGGCGCTGCTCCAACTGACTTATGGGTGTTGAATTGAAAAAAAAACAAAATTTGTTCAAAGGAAATAAATCAGAGTTCAAGAGTTCAGCGCTCTCGACCGGCTCGATCAATTAAATCTTACGGCGCTGTATCGGAGGTATTTATACATCTCCGCTGTCGCTACCGTAGATAATACTATCATCCACACTGCCACTGCGCGCAGCTGCAGCCGTTACGTGTCGTAAAGCACGCGGGCGGATGTTAAAATTTATGGCCCGGATAATGAAAATCCCGACATCCACAGACTCGCTGTTCACTTCGAATCCCCGGAAACTATTATATACACTGCTCTGCAGTACTTACTCGTTATTTTTGCGGAACACCGAGATTTTCATCCGAGCCCGCAGCCGCGGAAAAGAAGCCATATCCCCTTTTTTTTTGTTCCACGTCTCATGCCCGCGCGCGCGGCAAACTCGAGGGAAGAAAAAGGGAAGCGAACAATTACCTGCAGCAGCGAGCAAGAAGGCATCTCTATAGCTCCCGCGACCAAACTTGCCGGCACTTTTAATTGGAAAACTTGAAAATCGACTGCTAAGGGTATAGCTTCCTCGGGCTGCACGCGAAAGTCGAGCGCTTCGGCTACATATAATCATACACCGCACAAAAAACTAACAATATGTAAAAAAAAGGGTTTGAACGACTTCCGTCGAAAGAGAATACGATTCGGAATATAATCCGTCGGGTTTGGAATTTTTACATTTTGAGTGGTGCAGCGTAAGAAAGAACGAAATTATTTGCATCGTATACCAAATGGCCAAAGTATTTTTCATCGAGAAGCACGAGAAGAAAGGTGGACGAGATAAATCAAAAAAGCAAAATCTGTTCGCAGGGCCCGGACTACGACGAGAGCTCGGACGCGACCCTGAGGGCCGAGCGCGTTGCCGGCCTGCTGCGCAGGTGGGAGCTCGCGAGCGCCACCTGGTCCAGCGTCGAGCTCGACGACGGCAACGACAGCGCTCCCGCCGTCAGGCCGTCCTCGACGGCAGCGACCACAGCACCAACCGCGGTCCCGTCCAGCCGCGTCCAGCATCACCAGCGATCGGCGACCTGCCCCTATCCGCACCACCAGCAGAAGATCCAGCCCGTGTCCTCCATCCCGCCCCCCGTGAACTACGGCAGCGGCAGCAAGGAGCGCGGCCCGACGACCGGCGGCCACCGGCCCGAGACGCCCGTCTACGTCCAGCGCATAAGCAGCGCCAACCGGCTCGACGGACTCCAGGACACGGTCGGCCATCACCACCAGCAGCAGCAGCAGTATCCCTACTACCAGCAGCCGTCGCCCAACATGCCGCGCCACGTGCTCGAGTCCATCAGCCAGAGCCCGACCCAGAGCCTCAAGAATCCGCCCGGTCTGCAGCACTACCCGCACTACCACCACCAGCAGCAGCAGCCGGAGTCCTTGGCCAAGGTCGTTCATTACCAGGCCAAGTCGGCGTCGTCGAACAACAATACCCCGCTGAACGGCGACTCCACCTCCTACGGCCCGGCGCAGTCCAACCTGTACAACTATAACCACCACGGACGGGAGTCGTCGGCGTCCCCGCGGGAACAGTCGTACGACGACTCGCCCGTCCTGCTGAGGAACTGCCCGAGCAATCCCTACCTCGGCAAGTTTCAGATAAGCGCGCCGCCGGCCCTGCAGCCGTACAACAATTACGCGCAGACCAACGCGGCGGCGACTGCGGGTAGTGCGGGTAGCAGCAGCAGCAGGAGACGGACCGCCGGGACGGGCTACGGCACCACCGCCGCCGCCCAGATGCAGACGTGACCCGCGGAGAGGGACGACGGCTACTGGACCACGAGATAAGACTGAGGCTGGAGAACGCGTTGTTGTTGTTGTTGTTGTTGTTGTTGTTGTTACTGTATGGTGTGCGGATGGGGAGCCGCTTGTGCGTATAAATGTGTGGAACGTGAAACTTTAGTGTATAATATGATTATAAATATGTTGCGTCGTTGTCGTCGAACTCTTCGATTCCCGCCCGGGTACATGGAACAGAGAGATGGAGGTGCGTAACCGGGAACTCTTGTCGACCCTGTGCCGTGTCTCGTGTACATATAGGGATGGAAAAGAAGATCCGACGAACGTCGAGACGGCTCAATGGTGGGAGAAACTATAAAATCAAGACTGATTTAGCATCAGTTCGAATTTGAGTTGTGCTCGTGCAGGTTTATTTTTGTCTACCGCGCTTTTATTCGCCGCGCTTATTCTTTTTGTATTACTGTTATTATTATTAAACGCGTACTGTTACGAGTAGGATTTCCTTTCTTTTGTCATCATCATTATCATTGCTAGGTATATTATTGCGGATACGAATCGAATGGATGAGAATTTGGTGGTTCGTTTGAGTTCAGCGGAGGTGTGCTACAGTTGTATAGCAATAACAATTTGTTGCGTGAAAGAGGAAATAATTTCCGTAAGCGTATTTTCGGGTGAATATCCCGTGATGTGCGTGCAGTTTGCGCCGATATATTACAGCGTGTCGAATAACAATGCCGAGAAAGTGTGTATTGAGATGTATCTATGTGAAAAATCAAAATTTTTGTTTAACACACGCTGAGTTTTATATTGAGGAATATTGGTTTATTGTAGTTTGCGGAGCTGTTAATGATTTTTGTTATGAAAAATGTTGTACACGAGAAGTACAAATTGATGCAATGGTAAACGTAAATACAGGCTTGTTTTAAAACAATTTTAATGATCAGAGAAAATAGTACCCATATACTTACGAATAAAATCTACCGACCACCGTACATTTATAAATAGTTGTGATGAAAAAGTAATAAAATATATTCATACATCAGAGCAGAGAAAATTAGTGAGACATTTCCAAGATAGTCTAAGAAATTTGTCAAAATTACGTGTCTTTTTGTATTTTTTCAAATCAGAAAAATAATTGTATGTACACAAAGTATGATGAAAAGTCCGTTTTTCCTTTGGTCCACTATAATAATTTTTAAGACGTTTTATTAGTACGCCGCAGCGTAACTCAGTGATGCAAAACAATTTTTTATTAAGTATTTTTACAAAAGAAAAATTTGTCATCGGAAAAATGATAAAATTACTGTTATATATATATATACCTAATGGGAGTTTCTCCCATTGATTGTACCAGTAAAGAATTTGATTTACACAGTTTTTAGTATAGCAACAGAGTCGTCAAACATAGCTTATATTACATGCAACAATAAATTCGACCGAGTTGCATAAAACAAACATTTTATTAAAATTTACATTAGCCTTTATAAAACCAAGTTTTATAAATTTTCGTGTTTTCTATCAACTCTCTAATGGTGTATAGTACGTATAACTTCTTGTTACCGTACATAAAAAATATTACATGCAGAAACCGGACATGATATTTCTACCGAAAAAAAAAGTAACATAAGACTACAGACTTCCATCCTTGGTTCTTATATACAAAAATAAATATCTTCTAATTGTAAGTGCCAAAGCACCAAAGCGAAAGCAATTGGCTTTGAAAGAACAATTCGAAATGATAAAATACTCAAAGAAGTTTTAGAAGTAAAAAATGAAAGGAACACTTTTACGGCAAGAATCGACGATGACGGCAATTTATATATGGCGCAAGCTCACAATTCTGACTAGTATAAATGTATTAGAAATGACACCTTTACTCCACTCGCTAATATTAGGGACACCGAAACGAAATAAAATCGGAAAGCAATGAATAATTATATGTACATGATATATGCAGCAGATGGCTTTATGTTTATAACATAAATATATAGGATCGATGCTACGCTTCATATATATGTATATATCCATACATGCATACAAAAAAAAAAGGAGAAAGAAAAAGGATGAGTAAACATCATTGGGGGTGTTTAATAAAAAATAAACGTGTAATGGGTCGAATGCATATGACTAAGCGAGCATTGCGAGAAAGGAAAAGCATAAGTATGTGTAGGCTTAGAGAGAAATCGTAATAATCATTGTGTACAATAAAAAAAATCATTTCATGTAACAATATTAATAATTAAATAAACTATAAAGGGCTGAGCGACACGAAACAAGAAAAAAATAAGCTTCGACGTGATAACTGTATATTTCTATGTTACGACTATATGCTTACCATGCGAGCGAGCGAGAAAATTATATGTAAAATATAAATACTATAGATAAAAGTAAATAAAGATAACGGAGAATGAGATATGAAAAAAACAAAGCTATCTATACATATAATGAATTATATATGTACGATGAATAGTTGAGGCTGATACAAATTTTATATTTCATGTTACGATATACTAAATATATATATATATATATACTTACTATGTAAAGAAAAAAAAAACAAGGAAGATGTATACACTGGAAATTTAAAAACTCACCTCTAGAAAAAGACAAATACTTTTCGTGACTTTGTATCTCGTTCTGTTTTGAGAATCGGAAATCTTCCCTTTCATAAATAAAAGTTCATAATTTCTCCCTTAACGTCTGCGTTTCATATTATTATTTATCATCCAACATTACGCATAAAAGTAACTGTATGGAAACATGAAAAAAATCCATTCAAACATCATACGCCAACCCTATCTAAAATATCATCGATGATTCAACTTTGAAATCAACGTTGAATCAATGATAAAACGCAACGTTGATCAATGTTGATTTTAACATTGAATCAACATTGATCAATGTTGATTCATTAATGATTTGAAATTTAAAAAAACCACCGTCAAAATCAGCGTTGAATCATCAATCACTTCAACGTTGAATCATCGTTGAATCATGGATAGGGGTAAGGTAACTTGGTTGGCAGTCTGATTTATCAAGGTATATCAGTCATTATGCCAAAACTGGGGGCCTGAAGTATTTTTGAACAATTCAGAAAACAATAAAAATCTCTAACATTTTAAAGTTGTTGAAAAATTGTTTAAAAATGCTTCAGGCCCCTAGTTTTGGTGTTATCATACGCATGATAACACCTATTATGGCTAATATACTTTGATAAACCAGACTGAAAAACAAATTTTCCTACCCCTATCCAAAACATCAACGTTGATTCAAAGTTAAAATCAACGTTGATCAACGTTGCGTTTTATCATTGATTTCAATGTTGACATCAACGTTGATTCAACATTGATTCAACG
>JAPYYV010028702.1:0-13561 GCA_030522625.1 Copidosoma aretas
GGGGGGGGGGACAACCATCAAAACTACTCTACTCTTGATGGATTTGGGATCGAATGGGAAGTTACTGGTCTGCTCAACGATGGAACGAACAAACGTGCCAAAACATTAAATTCTTTTTCGTCAAAGCACGTCAGCACCTTAATTACCGCTACACGTGGTTATCATAATATAACTTCTGGATCATCGAACACATCGAAATTTGGCAGAAAGCGGTGGCACGCTCACACGCAGCTTATATATACCGCCGGCACTGCTGCCACGACGAAGCCATAAATGGCGCGAGCGCCGGTCGCCCCACTTCCCTATCCCCTCCTCCTTCTCGCCAGCCTCGTGTAATATATGCAAGCTCTCGTTCTCTTGCGTATGTATACCATGCATACGCCCTCGCCAAAAATAGGCGCACGGCTGCGTCGCGACGCACGCTCGTCGGTTGCCGCTACCGAGTTTGGTAGCGGTGGTTTGAGCGCATCGCCTATCGGCTTGTATGCTATACGAGCGCATTTCACGCGAGGCACCGCCAATGTCAAGAGTCAGAAAATTAAATTTGCCGGCAAATTCGGGAAAAATTTCGATATTTTCATGACTCGTCTTCGTTCGTGATGAAGTACGAGGTGTGATCGAAGAGTAACGAGAATTTTTCAATTTCGCGGGTTCGAAGAGTCTGATCGTCAAAATTTTTCGTTCATCAGGTTGGTCTTGAAATGAAGTGCAACGAAGCGTGTGAAATCTTAACGAAGGCCTATGGTCACTTGTACTACGAGTAAACCAATAATTTAGGTAGAAACGTGTCTCAGAGGGTCGTGAAAGCCGCGAAGTTGATGGTCGTTTTGGGCACCCTAACAATTACCGAGGAAAGCGTCGAGGAAGTTAGGCAAATGATTCTAAAATATCGACGAATTACCATCGTGGAGAAATCGCTGATGACAATGTCGTTTGGATCATGTCAAGCAATTTTCAAAACTGTTGAATTTTGATCAAAAACAACATCGTGCAGATGACGTAGATGTCTTTGAAGATTAAAGGCAATAACTATCCAGAATTGATGAATTCCATCATAACTTGTGACGAAACAAGGGCTTGACTATTTTTTGTTCCCAAGGTCAAAAAGAACCTTCTAAGGGAAGGACGACGTTTTGACACCACTGGTGAGATGAAAGAGGAATCGCTGAAGGAGCTAAGAGCTATATTAAAAAGTGAGTCTGAAAAGTGCTTTGAAGACTGGAAAAAGCGTTGGCAAAAATGTATTATGTCAGGAAGGAATGGCTTCGAAGGGGACAAACTCGATGTTGATCGAAAAATAATTATTCCTTGAGAACAAAAAGAATTCTCGTTACTTTTTGATCACACCTCGTATTACATGGGATTGATAATGTTGGAAAAAAATTAGTTCCCTGTTGTCTTTGCTGCGTATTCAAAATATTCAACGTGTAGAGTAGGCTATAATTAGCTGTGTTATCAATTGATCTTATTTAATAATACGTTCGTATAGTTCGTGAAAAAAATACCAATTTCATGTATAATTTCATCCCTAATAGTTTGTAAGAAAAATGTTTGTTTTCACGATCACGTCTGGTTTCATAGCTAGAGAAAATTTAGTTTTCATGACTTTGGCCCTGGTGACAACACCACACTTTATATGATCAGTGTCAACAGTGGTCAAAGCTTATTGGATGGCATCACCACCTTTTTTTGGACCATCCGTAGAGCCAAATCGGCGGATGAGAGCCGGACCGATACTACAGATTCCTTGCTAGCATTATTATTATTATTCTACTAAGTCACAAGTATTCACGTTAAATCAAGGTCGTATTAGACTTCCGTGCCATCGAAATGCCCGGCAAACATCATCGTGAATGAAATCACGATTGAAGTGTTCGGTAACAGCTCTACAGTTTCGCTTGCGTCAAATTTTGAACATCCGTCCTTGTGTGGGCACGCGGATACACGTGTTCGTGCTGTCAGCGTTCGACTTATCTGTCACGGTGGTTTGTTCATCCCCGCTGAATATTAATCGTTCGATCCTCCTCTTTAATGAAACGCAGTAACGACAAAATCACCCGCACTGCGTTTATTTAAAACCAAACTCATTAATCGGTAAAACGTCGCGAGTATGCAGGGGCTCCCACGTACGATTAACGTCCAAGCGCGCGAATTCAGCAAGCAGCGGCGGCGGCTACCTCGACTTCCAGCAGCACACGATCCGCGGGTCATTTGCATGATTCGCGGCGACAAAAAAAAGGAGGATCGAGAGAGGGAGGGAGGAAAAACCGAGCAGCACGCGCGGAGCTTACGGTATCCTATGAATTTCAGGTCAGAGGCTGGTATGGTTACGTAAACGAAATATAAAATACACACACACACACACACTGTGCACACGTGCGCGCAAAGTAACGGCACAGCACCGCGGCCCCCCTCTTTCTTCGGGGGGGGGGCACGTAACCGCCGCGAGCGCGCGCGTGAAAGTCCCCGCGGCTCGTACTTGCATCGATCGTCGTCGGGGTTGTTGTACGGTCCCCCTCTTCTTCCCCGGCCGTGTGAATTACTCCCGGCTGATAAGCGATCATCATCGAACGACGCAAAAACTGCCCCCCCCCTCCCCCCCGGTGACAATCATCAGCGAAAACGATGAGCGCTGTTCCCGTGCTTATTAACTTTCTTTCCCGCGCGCGCGCGTCCAAGTCCGGGGTCTCCTCTCCCGTCCCCGCAATTGGCGAAAAATGACGTGTGTTTGTCGTTACGCGCGCGGTCGTTCATTGTGCGAGCCGTATGGATTTTTACTTTCCTCCGCGGCTGTTTGGAAAGTTACGTTTGCGCGCGCAAGTAACGTAAAAACGCGCACGACAGAGTTTGGCCATCTTATTTCCCCCGTCTTTCCAACGTCGAACGCTCGCGGCTCGCGTATCCTTTTCGGCTGCTTCGTGTACCGTGCAATCTCGTGCGGTAATTGCGGTGCCTTTTACAATGCACGACGAATTACACGTGACAAGGGATGTCTTGCCAAAGTATCATAATAATACACAGGCGCGTCGGTCGAATCGCTCCCCTTGGCGATTCATTTCTCTCCTCATTTTTATCGCGCAACAGCAGCTGTCGGCACGGTCGACACTCCGATGATGGTTGAAATTGAACGGCGTTGCTTTCGACCGACTAGAATATTTCGCGCAGTGAGAGAACCGAATCTACGGCTGAATTGAAAGTGGACCGCGGCTTGTGATCCGTTTTTGAGCCAAGGGCCGGGCGATCGGCTGCAGGGGACGCCAGAGATGCGGCAGCATTGGTGGTGTGAAACTAATCGACCCGAGAGACCATGCCGCTGCTTCTCAATTTCTCCACCAACGACTCGAAAGATAATGGACGGGAGAGAGACTCTTGGCTCTCTTTGTTCGCCTACGAATCGTTAGTTCCGGTGTTTACCCTTGTCAGAGAGAGAGAGAGAGAGAGAGAGAGAGAGAGAGAGAGAGAGAGAGCGTATGCGAAAATAAAGCCCGCCTCTTGGTGCGATCGCGTGCCAAAACTCACTCGGTTTGAGAGGCGATGATTTTCGTGAAGCTCGTGTTTTCGAAAAACACGTGCGAAATAGTAGCGCTAATAATAGGAGCCGCGAGTTTCTCCTTTGTGAATGCTGCGCGTGTTGGTTCGCGCGGAGACAGAGACGAAGAAGAACCGAGAGTTGAATATCAATGAAATTAACACGCGCGCGTGTACGATCTCGGTGTGGTGTTGATAGAATGTAGAGTCATGTTCCTATCATTTTCACCCACGAGCCTTCCAATCGTCTTTTCTACGGAGAAGAGCAAGCACGAGCGTCGACAACGGCAACAACAACAACAACAATAGCCGTCCCTGGCCGCGTCGCGTTGGAGGAAATAACAGGTTGCGTTCGGATCCCACGAGTCGAAGAAAAGTCGCGATCGGTTCGATTATGGACGAGAGAGAGAAGTTGAAAGGAGGCCAAGCTCATTCGCATCGTATCTTCGCTCGGCTGCTTCGCGTCAATATATAATGACGTACTGTGTTATGTATTATCGCTTTGGTGGAAACTAAATTGAATTCGTATGTGTATATGAAAAACAATGCCTCGATGTACACGATTTTGGAAATTGCGCGCTTTTTTCAACACGGAAAATAAATCGATTCTCTTTGGATTCAAAGTTGCCGATTGAAAACCAGTAGTTTCATCATTTCAGATGTAAACAAACAATAACTATCGCAAGTTCCAAAGAAAATAATGATTTGAATGCTGGTTGGTAGGGTACACGTGGCGTGAATTATACTTAATTTTACATGTATACCAACAGTACAGGATGGTAATATATTAGTATACTAAGAATCAAACAATTAAAAAGAACCACCGTTTTCTGGAAACGCAGCGAGAGTAACGCGGTACAGACGGAGAGCTGCAGTCATGATGGCACGTCCACAGCAGTATAGCATCCACAAGGGCCTCCTTTATTCCCGCAGGGGTCAATGGGTGGGTGGCTGGACGA
This sequence comes from Copidosoma aretas, assembly GCA_030522625.1. NCBI lineage: Eukaryota > Metazoa > Arthropoda > Insecta > Hymenoptera > Encyrtidae > Copidosoma > Copidosoma aretas. The sequence continues at coordinate 4,488 of JAPYYV010028702.1, forward strand.
CGGGACGAGATAAAAAAAAAAAAAAAAAAAAAAAAGTCCGCCTGGCTCTTCATTCCGGAAGACGCGAGTTGCACGCGGGGCGATCCAGGACATCGGCGCAATTGAGGCCCGTATATAATATACAATATACACAGCCCACGTGCTCGTGGTAGCTGTTAAGTTTACTTTTTACCCGTTACTTTTCTCTCTCCCCCTGTTTTTTTTTTTTCCAACTTTGCACATTACGGAGTTAATGCTGCTGCTGCTGCTGTCGCTGGAGGTCCCGCCGATGCATGAATCATTGGGTGTTCTCGCGAGAATTTAAACGGGTTTTTAGTGACGCTGTAAAAAGGCTTCGATGGGGGCCGAGTTGATCTCGAGGAAGAGGTATTGCAGGCCCGCGCGTACGACGTTGCCTTCCGTTGTGATAAATTGACTCTTCATTCAAGAGTGCAGTATAAGAAATTTGTAATACTTCAAAAAAAAAAAAAAAAAAAAAAAAAAAAAATCCTGACATTGTATCGGTAAAAGTGACGCGCGAACATTGTTGGTATTTTCATGAATTACGAACTCGTTCTCCGCCGCTTTTTTTACCCAAAAAAAGTGAGCGAGCGATGAAAAAGCTGGACGAGCCGGCACTTCAACGAAATCAAAGAGATAATATATGACTTCCTGCAGGCCATCCTGCAGAAAACTGCGGATGCACACTATTTATGGCTACTGTACATGGTTCGATTGATCTTTCTTTCTGCGCTGAACGGTAAAAACTGCTGTCCAGTTTGTACGGTGCTGTAGAAGAGTCAGTTGCGGGTTTCATTTTTTTCAGTCAAAGTACCTACACCGGGGCAGTCGGTTGGATTCAAATTGACACCACGCGGTCTGACGCTCGACCGACACACGAGAGTTATGACAGTCGACACCCGGTCACGATCCGCATTCTGTACTGAGAAATAAGCGCACTCCCACCCGGCATCGTTACACATGACGCAACAATCGCGTGCCACGCGCGCTAAACACACGAAAGCATCGCGAGTCACAAGCTATGTATATAGAGCCCCGTTCACCGACGCTCAACCTTTTCGATTCAAACTTTTGGATTTTCCAAGTTTATACCCTCGAACGGTCGCAAGTTTTCTCAAGCTGTTTTTTTTTTCAAAGTCCCTTCGACGATTTCTCTGCTAAGGTTGCATCGAGGCGACTTGCATACAGTACATGAATGAAAAAACTCATCCAATTTGAAAGACCATCCTGCCTCCAACGTTATCATTCGCTTTCCCAAGTGATCGTAAACACAAACGGATATTTTCTCGCGCGGAGCGCCGATAAAATCGAGAACCCCCATCGTCTGCCGCATATTATGGGCTCTTTCCCCATTCATTCCCGCGAAGAGAGGAGAAATGGAGAGAACAATGCGCATATAATATCCTCGACGACGCACAACTGTATACGTGTATGTGTGATGACGATGATGTGCACAAGTATATACGTATGGGCTCTCGTGATGCATTTTTTTTTACCATCGGGGCTCTTTTGTCGTCCGCTCTATAACTACGTCTGTAAAACTTCGGCCCGGCCATATACGTGTACTTTCACCCGGTACTCGTGTACATCACGCTGATACACGGCCACGAAAGCTCTCTGGCACGAGTATACGGATTATATATGTATATCCTCCTGAATGACGAATCGGGGGTACTATATAGGGGGGGATAGTTTCACCGATGACTTTCATTGCCGTTCATCTACGTGTTGGGGCTGCACTTTGAATTCTGTAAGGGGCCGGTCGTGAAATTTTACTCGCTCAAACTGAGGCACTCGCGACTCCGAGCGCGCAATAAATATAGCATCCGATCCTATTGTGTTTCACTCGCATACGCACATTGTATACAAACCACTGGCACAGGGCACGGACTAAATCTACATTTCATCGATTTCAGAAGCTCATGTATATAAATCACGTCGGAATATAGCGTTGCCATCGCGACCGGGGCTGTCTGTGAACTCGTTGAACATAACAACGACCTTTGACGCCGCGAATCCCCGACGATGTATCATCGCATCGCACCCACCGCTCGTTCCCGGAAAAAGCGCACCGATATGCAGCAGCAATAAAATTAAAATAGCCATCGTCTGCGCAACGGGGACGCGCAAGACTGATCGGTAACAATACATATATATAGCTACTGCAGAGCCCAGCAAGGAGGCGGAGTTCATCAACGAACAAACGCACCGAGACGGTACGGAGATTTTTACTCGACACACTCGTATGGGGCTCCGATCATACCTAATATTATATAGTATATAGGTGTACCATACGTGTAATGCACCCATCGATCAAAGACGTGTGTACACGCTCCGAGGTATACGGGCGGCGGGCCGCCGCCACCCACGCGCTGCTGCGCATGACCGTTTATTATCATTACTATTATTATTATTATTATTATCATCGCACGCCGATTTGATGTACACGCACGTATATATATATTTGGTGCAATACGTGGGCGGCGGTGCTCGGTACCGCTACCACACCCCCCTCCGCCCGCGTCGTCGCCCCGTTATAATTGCGCGCGTCTAATAAGCATCTGTTGTGTTCGCGGGTAGGTAATGTACGTATGACAACTGACACGCTGACCCTGCAGCGCGGCGCGCCAACGGTCTCGGGACACGGGTCGTTTGTCAAACGCGGACTTTGCTCTGTGCTGTTGTTGTTGTTGTTGTTGTTGTTGTTGTTGTTGTTGTTACGCCCCGTTTGATTGATCGTTTTTTCGATCGGGAATAGGGGTACGTTGTAATGGCCGTTGTTCTCCGTCCACAGTTTTAGTTGGAAAAAAAAATCGCGAGGGCGATTTGACTCGATTTTCGCTTTGGAAAATAGCGTCCGTTCGATTGCTCGGGTGTTCGATAGCACGGCAGTTGAATTCGAAGGGCTCTTTGGTTTCAGGGGCGAAAAAATGCAGCTGTGAAAATTTATCGCAACCAAATAGAAAAAAAAAAACTTTCTCTCCCCGAGTACGTGTGTACTATCACGGGTAACGATTACGGCACTGCGTGAAAATGATTAGAACGTCACACCAAAATCGAGAGCGGACGCCCGGGCGCGATAAATAACTCAATTACGACTCTATACTCTCCGCGATGTAGGTACCCGTCGTCGACGGCCGATCCATCCGTCATTGTTCACAGCCGATCTCTTGCGAAGTCACCGGCGTCGTCGCCGCGCACGACTCGTTTTTTCCCGGCCGCAACACCACGCTACTACGTCGACGCTCGAACATAAATATACGCAAGTAAGTACGTGTATACACATGCGTACATGTTCGTACGAGCCCGCGAGCTTTCTCCTTTCGCCGAACAAACACGTGTTTTCCGCGTTAAATCATACCGTAATCGTCCGACTCTCGGGGGGGGGGGGGGGGGGGCGCTTTCGGGGGGGACGCACGGCAAGGTGTGGGGAATGCGCATCGGCCGATATGGTGCGCGCCTTTGCGTGCAGGTTAGATATTAGACATATGTACAATCGATTCGTTCGATCGACGAGAGCGCGCGACTCGGCGGACTGGAGGAATGAGACCCTCTGCTGCAGAGATTGAGGATGCGAGTGAGAGCAACGCGTTTATATTACACGTCCGATTGTACAGTGGGAACCGATTTTTCAGGCACCGATGCTTCGAAAGTGTATGTGTTTTGTATGTATATACGTTAACGCGCGAGCGTCACTCGTTTTATGAACTTTCTACAGCCATAAAATAAACATTTTAATATCTTGGGAAAATTTTTTTTCTTTTCTCTTGTTCATTTCACGGACAGGGTATACCGCACGAACAAAAATTAATCACATCCTTTTCTGAAGCTATTTTCACATGAAACCTCTCACTGGGTACGATGATGCAACGCTACGGGCGTGCATAAATATATAGGTATTTGAAATCATCCGTAGAGAAAATGATAGATTTGTACATCCAATGTAAACCAATACCCGCGATTCAACGTCGTCGTCGTCGTCGTATCGCATGTAACTTATACGCATTCGTTCGCAAACGCGAAACTCGATAGCGATACGATGAGCGCGGCGTATCGCGAGCCGCAGTAAAAAAAAATTAATAATGCATATAACGCAACGAGTACGAAGAAAAAATGGGGGGCGACTTACCACATGGCCTGTACGGAGACCGGCTTGAAGATGTGCTGACAACCGCAGACGCTGACACTAAAGCCCCTGAAACAGAGAAAAAAAAGCCGGAAATTAGCAATACATGTATGGTTCGCATGTGTATACTCTTATACATGTATATTACGGATATTGATAATGTTCGGTCGATTTTTTGCACGGGCATGCATGCAACCGCGCGCTCAACATATTTTTTCCGCAGCAATATATCTAAACTTCTTACAACTACTAAGGCCGTGGTGTTGTGGATACAAGAAGAAAAACTGCCGTGTTTATCACCTTATCACGTGTTTGACCACATACTGAATCGATCTACTGATTCGCGAATCCACTCGAATTCCTGATGATACGAGAGAAAAACAAGGCGGATAATTTTGTTGTTCGATCGAAACCCAATAAAACGATCGTTAGCTGAACCGCGTACATTTCTCGTACCTCGTTCAAAAAAAAATAGAACGCATCAGCCAAACACCACACCGCGCAGAGCGCACGTGAAACTATGGGTACATAAACCTTTGAAAAATTAATTATAGCAGTTGATCTAATAGGCGAGCTAAATGGCTCGTTACGCAAGCCGCGATCCAACCGCCAGTGGTGCCCGTAGTTTCTAGTTGCCGGTCCAACGACACGCGCTGATTATATGCTATCCCTTTTTACTACTCTCTCGCGTGGGTGAAACCAAAATTTTTCTTTTCCATCATCGATACATATCCAATCGGTCATACTTTACTCTCGTCGACGGCTTACTGTGTGAAGTTTCATGCGTGAATTGCCGTAAAACGAATCAGAGCCAGACATCTAGAAAGCCTCGCGGATAATCGATCATAGGTACTCACCGCGCGCGAGAGGGATCATCTGCGTCGTGTGCATTTGCGGATGCGAACGGTGAAAACGCGTGCCAATGTAATCATACCAGTTCGGAGATCGATATGTATTCACCCTCGGCTGCGGTACAATCGTAATACGTACACCGACAGCATCGCGACGACGACGACTTCCACCGTCGAGACCGGTCGAGACGGTACATACTTACAGGGAACGCCAGTATATGTATATCTGGTTTCCCCACCCACAAGACTCGTCCTGGCGACTGCGGGCCCTACCTTCCCCATTTTCCCATCCTTCCCTTAGGTCCTAAAGTGTCGAGTGCCCAGAGTAGAAAAAAAAAAAAAAAAATTTACATATCGGACTCGTTGGAGCAGACCGACGGCCATAGGCGCGCTCACGCTACTTTCAAATGCAACCGATGCCGATGAAATCGAACGCCGACCGTTTACTTTTGTTCACAAATTACACTTGGTTCTCTGTATTAACGTCATTTTGCTCCTCGCTGATCGAAGTGGTCGATAAGATTCGGGGGTTACCCCGTGTAAGGCAACAGAGTACGCGCGTATCGGATTCTAATTTTCTCGGGTAAACAACGTTATTGCAGGGCCAACGAGCGTTGAAACGATTCCACTGGGGGCAGCGTTGCAAAATCGACCGAAATTTCGCGCGCACCAGTATCGTAAACAACTGCGCCGGATATCACGTGAAATTCAGATCAACCGCTTCTCCGATCGAATTAAAAGTTGTCCGTACTGCGAGAAGAAGAAAAAGCGAATAACAAACGAATAATCACACGCACGCTGGACCGAAAATGAAGAAAAAAAAAACAACAAAAAAAAAACAAGGCAACTGCAGGAGCACACCTGTTCGAGAGTATAGACAGCGTTACTGGCGCTCACGAGGCGCAACAAGACGAGAGAAAGAAAGGGATCGGGACGGAGAAGGGCTCGGCGCGTTCCCAGCATCTTTGGTCCGCACCATCGTCGCGTTGATCCTCGAAAGGGGGGAGCGCTGCGCTTACCGCATCAGAAGACAGACATCGGGAGTAAATCGTATATTTGTACGTGTATATGTATACAAACGTGAGTAACGCGAGAGGAGAAAGAAAGAAAGGAAGGAAGGCGAGAGGAGTAAATGGTCCCAGCAGCACGATGGGCCCGGGAAGAGGGGCCTGCCCAGAGGCTCGCGGGTCACTGACATCGCAGGAACGCAAACTACTACCGCGCGCGCGGCACTTGTTCATTTTCTTCCTCCTCCTCCCCTTGTTTTTTTTTCTTCCTCCGTTAACTCATTTCCAGTCCGTTTTTTTTTCTTACCGATCCCCCTTTTTACTCTCCGGCACTTTTTCAGTCCATCTGCTCTATCCTTCTCTTTCGATTCGTCGCTGCAGCTTATATTATTATCCGCCGCGGTTTTATGCGCGACAAGGGATTGTCGAATCGATCAGAGCTATCGTTTGGATTCATTAGCGAAGCCGTGGTGCGCTAAATAGTACGGACGTTGAGTGCAGTGTTAAAAAAGTGAAGAAAAACCACGAGAGAATGCGATACAGATGTTTGATCGTTGCATCACCCAAATATCCAAGATTCGATCAAACTGTCACGAGTTTGTATATACTACAGTAAAGTTGGTTTCAAAAGTTTAATGAAACTGTTGATGGAACCAATCGGAATTCCACGTGATGTCCATCATTCCAAAACAAACATCATCTCCTCTCCGTACACCCAACGGAGCGCAACAGCATGAATTAAACAACAAATTCCCGAACGTCCCATCGAATAACCCGACCGTTGTTGCCACACACTGATTTTCAATCACCATCACAATCCACTCCCGATATTTAATTTGCTCTCTCAAAACACACTGATTCCCTCTCACTCCGCTACCGTGTTTACGATAGTTTCTCCGCTCTCCCGCCTGTAATAATAATAATCATAATCATAATAATAACAATAATCGCGTTTTCGATTTCGCTCCCCGTGCAATATCGACTCAATCAGCTGTCCAGCCGTCTTTGAAATTGCGCGCTCGACGTCTCACGTATATATATCTACCATTGGCTACACAACAACGCTGCAGTACCTCTCTCTCGGGCAAGCTCGGGCTTTCCAATGTATAAGGCGTTCGAAGGTGTCGTCATTGTACTGTACAAGCGCACCTCTGAATACACGACGTATAAATATACACAATCTAGAATACATCCCATTTGTCCGCCGATTTATCCCTAATACCCCTGTATAACGTATCGTACACTGCCCAGCGCAGCAGCGTCCACGTGTGTAGTGGATATACACGCTTAAAACAGATTGAGAACGCCATGGCGTGTGCCGGTACGACAGCACGAGGAGAGAGCTATCCCGCGGCGCGCCGCGTCGCCGCCGTGATAATCGAGCCTGTACACTTCCTGCGTGCCTTTTTTTCATAATGAACGCGCAGAGAGTGGGAGGAGGAGGAGGAGGAGGAGGAGGAGGATAGCCGCGAGTGAAAGTCCATTGTTCGCTTTCTTTCGGGGCCCGCCCGACCGGACGAATCGGGTCGCCCGGGCGTTCAAGTGCCCGTGGACGACGCGTCCGGACCGCCGCCGCGTTGGCTACGGACGTTACTCGAAAGGACAAAGAGGAAAATCTCGGCGGACGAATTCGGCGCTGTTTCGAAGTTTAATTCCATCCGCGGATTATACTTTCGCTGGGGGGGCGTCCCCGACGCGCTTCCCGTTTCTCCTTACAAATCTCTCGTGATACAATAACAGCTGATGCTCGAGAGTAAAATCGCGTTTGCGCTACTACAGCTGCTATGCTGCCGCTGATGGCCGGCTTGTTTTTCTTTCAGTCGGCGACGAGGACGGCCTGCCTGTGACTATACTCATTACACGCGCAGAGTCTCCGTCGCGATCTAAAATTTCTCATTACAATCGCTGTACGACACTGTATCGTCGTTATCGTTGCTGCACGTCCGCCTCATTGTTTCAGGCGCTCAAGCTTCGTCGCACACCACCGGGAGAGCTCTGTGCGCGCGCGTCTCGTGTTTCACCCGAGCCCGCGACTCCCTCGCTACGCAGTCGATGCTATTACTATTACTGCATGTGGGCGTATATAGCTCCTATTGGTATTATTGAATATGTGCAGCGTTCCACTTGCCTGCTTGCTGCTCTTTCGCGGCCGCGTCTCCCGCTACACCCGGTTCGTTTTAGATGTATCCGCAACGATTGCGGGCATTGGCAACGCGCGCGGTATGACTGTCTCTCGATTCGAAAATTGCTCCGCGAGAGCCGAGGACCTTTAGTGTCGTTTTTTTTTTTTTTTTTTTTTTTTTTTTTTTTTTTTTTGGGGTTTTGTCTTTAAAAAAGAAAAAACCAACGTTCGTCACAGACTCGAGGCACTCGGGGCGTTTGCTTTTGCAACGCGGATGTGATCGAACGCTTGAATTGCGTTTGGAATCTGCGACAAAGAATCAACACTCCAGTGTTTTCTCTCAAAACACTTGGATTCGGGGTGAAAGCTCGACGCGTCGTGCAGCTTTTTTGATTATCCGATCATTGAAACGTCACGCAATTGCGATTGCCAACATTTCCCTTGACCGCAGCTCGCACGGTTGGGGGAAAGAAAAGAAATACCGAACAAGAGCTTTCGAGTTCTTCGACATGACCCGCCGTAATTTTTTCCAGGAACGCGCGTGCGCGCACGACATACATGTACGGGCACTCGCGTGTCCATTGTCGCGCGCGGTGCGACAGAGGAAAATCCACGGCCCTTATTTCCGAGCCTCTGTATTATACATCATGTAGGCGCCCCATAGGTCAAGTAGCGGTGTCGACGGAGCGACGAGCGCGCGCACGTTATTCTCGCCACGAAATTCCAAAGAAAGTATAGGGAGAGAAAAGAGATTCTCGAGTACACTATATATTGGCGTCTCCGTAGCCGAAGGGGACGCGAGACGAATTTCGAGAGAAGAGGCCTCGCGCGCGCGTAACAGCCGCCCCGTGTAGTATACTCGCGCCGTTTCAACGCGACTCTGTGGAGGAGGAAAATCGCGCGTTCGAGGCGGAACGAGGACCCGAGAGCGGTTGCGTTTGTTTTTTTAATTCGCATTTCCTTTTTTT
>JAPYYV010028704.1:0-10469 GCA_030522625.1 Copidosoma aretas
CACACGGCCCACTTACCATGTGAACTTCACACATCTCGTCAAAAGGATGTGAAAGAGATCCATTCAACCTCAAAAAAAGCTACTTTTATGTTTCCAACTTTTCTTCTTACCTACTCAATCAAATTGCATCAATCGTTAAGAATCGTCTCGAAATCGATAAACAAAGGGCACCCAACTTTTAAAATTGCGATAAATACCTAAAAATACACTATTTTTTATTCTAAGCAACATTTATTTGTGGCAAGGCAAACATGAGTTTGAATTTTGGTATTGTCTGTAAAAAATCATAAGAAGTGGAAAAAAAATGAGTTGAGTAATTAATATTTTCGTATTATGCAGCATATTGTATCAAACTAAACGAAAATTTTAAATTATTGTAAAGTAGATATTTAAAACTACACTTTTTGATTTTGCGATAGATTTAGTCTTGCATGTGAAAGCTTAGTCTTTTACATCAATTTAGTCGCTTGTTAAATGATGCACCTGATGACCCACATAAGGTATAATGTAATCCATCCAATATTGATCAACTGATCTCTCCCATAAACAATAAGCGGCTCTTCACAGTCAACTGCCACATGCATATGGAGTCATCTCACCTTTTGCGCAGTCTGCAACCGGTGCGAAGCAGCGATAGCAACTATAACGAGACCTAGAAGCTGTTCGAGTGGGTCGACGGTCCGCTGAAAAGCGCCATGATGAAAGATGACTTCTTCCTGGGCGATAAAATCTTGCGCACTGATGACAGCATACTTGAGAGGCTGAACTCCCTGTTGGAGCCAGAGCGTTGCTTTCTGGTCGCAGGAAAGGGCATCGAGGCTGAGGATAAGGTCAGGGATGCCAGCAGCAGGAGAATACTAACGCACGGAAATTTTTGTGCGTCAGCACGATGAGCAGGCTAACCTGCAGGCAATCATTACGCACAATATTGGTCAGCAGGTACAGAACAGGGACACAGAGCTGGTCGAGTGCATTCTGAACTTCATCGAGTGTTCATCACATTTGGGCGTACTCAAACAGCACAATAATAAAAAGAAGTTACAGCTTGAGTTTAAGACGTTCGTTGGTAATGACAAAGACAAGGCCTAACAAGGTCGACAAGACGGCCAAACTAATTAAGTACAGTCACGTTGCACGGTTCATGGTGGCTAACTAAAACAACCATTTTTTCTTAACTAGCTAATTTAGAAACACTTGATCAAAGGAATCCTTTTAAGTGTTCAACTTCTTCAAACAGTCTAGAATGTTTGAATTCCAATAGCAATAAAAGATTCACGTACATTGCACGTAATGTGCGTGTATAATGCAGTATTCATATTTATGATTAATTTCATTGAAAACATTCTTTAAAATAAGTTGAGTTTCAGTGTACTCAAAAGTACCATAAAAAAGTATTAAAATTCAAAGAATCAGATACAGCTGTAGTCTAATTTTCCATATTAAATTTTGATTTGGCTTACTATACTTTTTATATACGAAAAAATACTTATTAATATTTTATTCATTACGTTACTATGTATTTGATGCCAAATTTGGATTTTGAATAAAACAAATGTCGAAAATTATGTTCGTACATCATAAATCAACTTTAAAAGATTGTAGTATATCTGTAGCACCCTGATATAATCTAACAAATATGGTAAATATATTGGACATATCTGCCAATGGTTATCATCATCACATTGTATGCAATAATGACTACAAAAGTATATACATGTACGGTTTTCATGATTTATTTTAAATTTAATTCGTTCATTGTCTGACGTATACAAGTTCATGTCACCATACATGTACACGTTCTAATGTATTCTTACAACACAGCCGCATTGCGATTTACATATTCGCATGATTACATGTTACCCATGTTTGTTTGATACGTAGGTCACAGTATTTATTATTTCCAGAGCATTGCTTTATATTTTGGTGGAAACATGAGTAAGGTTCATTACAAAGTCATTGGTTTGTAAAGAGTCATATGTTTTGCGCCAACGCATTTTTCGGAGTCATAGATCATTTTTCCAGCCAGAGCTCAGAGGAAAATATCCACGTGCCGTGACCGGACAGTCCAGAGATCAAACATGTGACCTATCCAACAGTATCATTTCTGAAGTCAGCACGCTAATCACTGAGCCAACAACCGCTCCAAATTATTCGTTATGATAATGTGGCTGTAACGCCATCTATAGGCTGCAAAAATTATTTTTGGCACATATTTTTTCGGCCCTTAAGACCCATAAAACTGTATTGGGAGTATATTTGAAGCCATACGGGAAAGGTCTAAAAAAAATGCATAGAAAAGTAAAATTACCTCAACAAGCTTTAACAAATGTCAATTTCATATAATTCGCAAAAATCTTGAAAATTTCCTGTTTTCGTGGAGGATTCGTGCAAAATGACTAACCTAGTAATGGGCCACGATATCGTGCAACTGCAGTAGTCAATTTTGATTATAAGAATGGACCTGGAACTCATTGGGTGGCATATCGAAAGAATGGTACTTATATTATGTTCTATGACAGATTTAGAGTTTTACAGACACCTATTGATTTAATACTGTATTAGGGTGTTGACAAAGTTAAGTATAATAACAAACGATATCATCAGTTCGATTCTTATGATTGCGGTTATTTGTGTCTCAAATTCACGTGAAAACATATATAAGCACTTGAAATAGTGAAAACAGCTTAGTTTTACATTAGCGGTCATAGAAGAAACATTGACACTTAGTTTTTCTGGTAATTGTTCTATCCTAGAAGCACAGTATTTTTCACCCATGGAATTTTCGCTTAAACACAAATGCGTTCTAGGCTTAGTAGAACTTCTAACGTTCAATTCAAAACCCCATATTGACAAAAATAATAAATTGTATGTAAGTGATGTTTATTCCAACTGGTAGCTTTGAAATGCGAGATATTAAATCATACGTATTACAACCAGAAGATATAAGCATTATATAAAACCCATTATGAATACGATTCGCAGTGTTATTTCTTTTAGTCATACTCTTGATTTTAGACCAAAAGATTCCAAAGGGCGATTATTTGTATTTACTAAGCAAGTACTCCCAGATAATTTCACTCACAACTCAGACTTACTTATAGCGATTCTCAAGACCAATACATTACGAGATAAGTGCAGCATTACTAGTGGAGCCCATGTAAACGGAAAAAAAGTCCACACAATCAATGACTTTTCCCAGCTGTACCACCAGGATATAAAATTATTTAAGTTCCATCACAAATAATTTACTTACCTATCATTGGGCGAGTCATTGACTACATACAACTACACATAGTTGATCGAGATGATGATTTAATTAATTTTCGTGAAGTAGTCATGACTGTAACGTTGCACATGAAACCCTCATCGTTATGAGTATCATATATATATACTCACAAAAACTATATAGGCATCTTGACATGCACTTCTGCGCTTAGTCAACAATAAGCTTTAAAATCGTTTGAGACGTCGGATAAGACAGTGGAAAAAACTGACGAACTTAAACATAAAGTTTCTCAAAAGTCTCGACTTAAAAATAAATGGTGTCAACTAACTTTCAAATTTTGTTTTTTTTTTAAATGGATGAGATTTTAAACATTCTGTCTCCTGTCACGTTTGAAAACTGTATCGCACACTACTAAATTCAAGCTCATCAGCCATATGCATTCTTAACTTATAATAATAGTGATAAAATTCGTATATTAATTTATCATTAAAACTTATGTCTGTTCCAAACCCGCAGTTCATTACATATTTATGGAAGATTTGTTCAAGCAGATGGTCTTTGGCAACAGCAAATACTAAATTAGTAAACGATGTCATCCCTTACCTGTTTCAATAAATAAGATATAAGATGAATGTAATAGAGATAGATAAGTCTTAAAATGTGGCCTCAGCAACTCTCATGAAAAATTGGCTGATGCTTAGTCTTGATCAAGACATATTGACTAAGGATGCTGGTTGGCTTAATACTTCAAGCGAATCAACTCGAACAAATGATAGTGGCTACTTGGATATCTTGATTCCTCTAAGTATGATTTTCGGTTTTGCTGAACACTACTGTAAGATAGTTATTAATGTGAAACATGAACACATACTTACAAGATCCAGAAACGATTTAGATACAGTCTTGCAAAAACAAATTTCTGTTGCAGTCGATAATGCGGCAGCAACTTGGGAAAACTTCAAGATAGTATTCTAGAAACTTAAATGCCTCATGCCCCACCTTGTAATGTCTGGTTCACAGAAAATTTGTCTACTTAATTATATACAGAAAGATGAACTTGTGGTTATAAGTTATCGAACTTCGGATCTGTATAAATATCCACTTATACCCGCTACATCAAAGCATCTATGGACAGGAAAAACGTCTAATAAGTTGTAAAAGCCGAGCTTTGTTACAATATTCTTCCAGACGACCCGTACGAATCAGAGAGGTGTAAGTGCTAGTCAGTTCGATCATTGCAATATATAAAATGTATAACTCTATTTAAATTCAGAAAATGATCCTTATTAGGATCTTTAAATCAATATAACAAGCAATCAGTTTGCATTGTTGTATTAGATATATGCAAACTTTCAGAATTCACAGTATGGTAAAGACCGTGCATCACTATTTAGCAAATATCAATTTCAACAGGCCATACCTTTGATTGTCCTTGATTATTTATAGCAAAACAAGTTGTTAAAAACTGCTTATGTAGATGTAGGCCTAGAGTTTAAATCTCATGACAATTTTACCGTCAATACATCGGCTTATTGATTCATTTTGCATGATCGTACCGTTTAGTACCGTCCCAATAAGTGGGAATGGCAAAAAACTTATGCACAGCTATAAAACTCGATGCATGGCTCTGCTACCATCATTTGTCTTTCAACCACAATAAAGGAAGGTTGGAGCAGTTGGAGCAAGGTAAAAAAAGAAAACAAAGGAAGACAAAAAGAGTAGAAAAAATTTGAGAAGAGGCTCGCAGAGCAATAGAAAGAAAGAAGATCGAAGGAAAAATCGGAAGATAGTGAATGTTGTAAAATTCTCTAAAAAAATTAATTTGCTTGAAATTATATTTATTCATCTATATGTTGCGTCAATCTACCACTATCAAATTCACTACTAATGTTAAATATCAAAAACTTTCAACTAAGGATGATGATAGAGATAAGAAGTTATGGATAAAAAATTTACTAGAAAATTTTTCAACCAATCAATCATCATTCCCTAAATGCAAAAATAATGGATAAGTGACGAAAAAATTGTATATTATTGTGCAGAAAATTCGGATATAATGGAATATGTAGTGTGTATTCAGGGCTTTAAGAAGCCCGGCCATGATTATGTGCTTAAAGAATAAGCAATTTTTCGCTTTATCCTAAGAATGCTGAAGTACAGTCATATCATTTCAAAGCATCCCTTGTCTAGCGTAAGTTATTACAAAAATAGAAACATGAAAATTTATATCTTGAACTTTGCTATCATGGACTGGCCTGGAATTTAGATAATATTGAGTACACTAAGCTCGGAAATATCCTATGAAAGAGACTCAGAGGTGCTATCAAGATTTTTTTTTTTTTTGTTATTGTTTATCATCGCTCTAAGGCTCAGACATGGCTTTTTGTTTCACACAAGCATTGCGTTTTTCAGCCATTGGGAAAGGAAAAAGGATGCGGTGGGGAAGGGGGGTACTTACAACTAATCGGTGTATTGCCTGAGTCCTGACCGGGTGTCTTCGTATAAACACCAGGACTAACTCCTGCACACCTCCCGCTCACGTTGTCCGTACCAGGACTAACTCCTGCACACCTCCCGCTCACGTTGTCCGTAGCGTAAGAGAAACAGTTAATCGAACCCCGGAAAAAAGCAGCGGAGTGAACCCTAGGCAAACGGCGGGAACCAAGTCCCACCCATGCCCGTACACTTCTTGATACTGGAGATTGACGAAACTGCAACTCTACTGCTACGCCAAAAAAATTCGGCTTGTAATATTTGGATGCGAAGTCACCGATATGACAGACTATATCCCTTTTGAGCTTTCTAGACAGGTTACCACTTGTTCTCATCACAACAGAGCCTATAAGTCCATGTGTGACCTTTATAATGTCAAACGCATGAGAAAGTTCTACTTCAATATGGAGTGGGAAGATGAAAGTGATGAGCCCTCAGCATATTAGCTTAAAATTTTACGATTATTATACTAAAAATGTATATCTATTGCAGTTTGCGATTTCACACTTTGTGAAGACTACTTTTTTACTTTAAAATAAATTGTTTAAGATATTAATATGAAAATAAACTTTCAGCTTTACTTGTCCCTACAAATCCCATTTTCTTATGCAATTTATCAACTGAGATTAAGTGTACGTACCTGTGCACGCTATACAGGTGAAAAATTATTAGCTCTACCTCTAAGATAAGAGCGTATGATCAGGGCTCTTACCCATAAACATACACATACACACAAACACACACATACATACACACACATAGACATGCACACAAACACACACACACACACGCACACAAGATAACACTTGCTCTTACAGTCTGAGCACACAGGGAAAGCTGTACCATCCGGCGTGGCAGCTCGTTTAAAGTTGCGGCTGTTCGAGTATATTCATACACTTAGAGATCAAACGCTGTGTTAGAGCATAGTTACGTGTGTTCATGTGGAGTCTCATACGCATGCGAAAGGATGGAGGTTGTGCTGGAATCAGCGTTTGCTAGATTTGGCATAGCGTACCTATTGTGAACGAGTCAAAGAACATATTCAGAACCGCTTAAGATGTATTGAATTTTCTACTGTAAGCGGATAACAGGAAGGGTTTTTAAACAACATTTTAAACGAATAAATCCTATTTTCTAGATCACGTATTGATCACCTTGGTCCGTTCTATATGTCAACTCAAAGTCATGTATACATTCTGATTATTATTGATGGATTCACAAAATTTACAAAATTATGTACATGCAAAACGACAAAATCCGTAGAAGCCGTTAAAAAACATAAAGATTATTTTAAAAATTACTGTCTACCCAAACAACTGGTGAGCGAACGTAAAACTGTATCTACGACGCATGAATTTAAAGATTTTCTTGCCGAGTAAAAGGTTAAACATGTACTTACAGCTCGAGTGGTCAGGTTGCCAAGAGCTAGTGAGCAAGCTGAGCGCACGAACCGCATCATTACACCCGCTCTAGCGAAATTCGCTCAGGACCCGAAAAAATTAGACTCGGTTTTAAGTTGTGTTGGGTTTGCAATTATTAATACTGCTTGCCGTTCCATGGGCGAGACACCCAGTCGTTTGTTGTTCGGCATAGATCTGTCTGGCGAGCACAACAATTGTATGCGACTTGCGTTGTAAATTATACATAAGCCAGAGCGAGCTCTAGAAGAACTGCAAGAAAAAGCGGTTGAGAGTATGAAATATGATCAGACTTATAATGAACAATGCAATACCTGTGGTGGAAAAAACCACGTGTGTACGGTATCAGCGATTATGTTATGATCAAAAATGTTGATACGAATCTAAGGTCGAAAAAATGGATTCCAAAACGTAATGGGCCGTATAAGGTCAAAAAAGAATTAGATTGAGATCGATTCGTTACATGGTCGGTGACATTAAAGTGTTTTAGGTGACTTAAATGCCTTATACTGCTGGGCTTTTGCCTGAATAAATGGCATCTTATGTATCCTCCGGGAATTAATAATAATTATAAGTTCGAAAAAAAAAATATTTATTGTATGAAAAAAAAAAAATAAAAAATGGGTAACATTCATGTACTCTAGATTCAAAGAATGTATTTTCAGTAACATGTTTACGGTTAATTGATAAAAATAATAAACTTTTGTGCGGAAAAATTTTGATTTATTTGCGGCTGGGACAGCCTAATGTAAGGTTCGGCTGAACTGTAGGCGAATATTATTTTGCCGTATTTCAAGTGCCCTTGGAGGCCTTAGTTAGCGAGCAAACAGAGAAAAGGAAAGGCCCAGCCGTGGCGAGACTGGGGTTCCTCCCCACCATGTTCCGAGCATCAACAAAATAAAGATGGGCAGCTGCGTCTGCCGGGAAACAGAGCTGCACGGATGGACTGACTGACTCGAGTCTAAGCCGCCGCACTACTGTTCAATGCCTTGTAAATTTAATGAAAGCGAACTTCTTTCAATAAACTTGCTTGCGAGGTCATTTCTGTCCCCATAAGTAGCTATTCCCCATTGTTTTTCTGCATCTGTGACGATTCGATCCTGCTTGTCTCGCTGATTTTTATCCAAGTTTGAAGGAAAAACTCTCTCTTTGACTTTTATTCATTGAAACTTTTTAACAGCTTCATGATAAGATGCTAAGAATTTCAATTCAAACTAATTTATATATATATACTAGTGCCAACCCCCAACATCATACACTCAAAAAACGACATTATGTATAAAATCAATTATTATTTATTTATATTATTTATTTTTACTATAAGATTTTTTTCATTCCGTAATTTTTTTTTTTTTTTTCTCTAGAAACTTATTTTATGATCTTTTGAATGATGTTATCTTATTCTTAGTATTGACATATTTTAAGAGAGATTGTTCAATATAAATATAGAGTTTTCAATATTTTTTTTGTCTATCTGAGTGATAAGATTAGTTAAATCATACACTGTTTGTTATTATTCTATTTTTTATAGCCTAATGCATTTTTTTTGGTACTCATGATTTTCAGGTCTAAATAAATTACTTCTTCAGTACTATTTGAATTCAATCAATTCTTATAATAATTGTCAGAACGACCGACCTGTTGCTTATTTTTATTAATTACACTTTTATAATTATCAAGTTCAATTCTCCAAGATAATTATAAGTCTTACGCGTCGAGAACACTTTTTACCCTCACAAGATAGCCTTTAAGCATCTTCTAAGAGATAATCTCTAGTTATCCCATGGTTGTCACCAAAATCTGGTATGAGTGTTATGACCTCTCCGGCAGAGCAGTGGTCCATAAAACTTCTCTACGGCTTATCCTGTGCTAGTCCATTACTCTATTACGAGCCATAGAGAAAAAGTTTGATTAGGTTTATCTTTTCAATGTCTAGAATATGAGAAAATGATTTTATAATTATAAGTTTTACGCGTCGAGAACACTTTGTATCCTCACAAGATAGCCTTTAAGCATCTTCTAAGAGATAATCTCTAGTTATCCCATGGTTGTCACCAAAATCTGGTATGAGTGTTATGACCTCTCCGGTAGAGTAGTGGTCCATAAAACTTCTCTACGGCCTATCCTATGCTAGTCCATTACTCTATTACGAGCCATAGAAAAAGCGTTTGATTAGGTTTATCTTTTTAATGTCTAGTATAAGAGAAAATGATTTTATTACTAGGGCATACACACATAAATACTTCCATAGTCTTAGGTTAAGTTAATCATATTTATAATGAAACTTGCGCACGGTTCAGCGCTTGGCTGCCGCTTTAGGTAGCCAGTTACCTAGCCAAGCTGTGCCCATGTTTTCTCCTTAAGTAAATGCTTTTTATACTTTTACAAGCCGTTTATGATATATCTTAGGGTCTCCTGCACAACGTTGCGTTCCAAAACTTTTCAAATTATTTTTTTTTTATAAATTTATCTTTAGGTCTTTCTGCACAACATTTATTTCAAAAATTATTTAAAATCATTTTATACTATAATTTTTTTCTACAACTTAATGATTAAAAAAATATGTATCTTGAACTTTTTTCACTTTTTACAACGAACACCCAAAAAAGTGAGTATTCATGGTTAATCTTAACCATGGACTTTTTAAAAATTTTATTAACAAAATATTTTATCTGATTGTCTAAACGTCCCTGACTAACATATCAAGACTAGTAAACTTATTACCACACTTCAAGTAGTTAGACGTAAATGATTTAAGATAACGTTCAACTTCTTATGACTAATTCTAAAATTAATCCTATAATTATTGTCATTTTAGGATACAATTCAGTACGTCTGGTTGTACGTATGTGAAAAACATATACATCCATAAACATGTGAATATATATGCAGTCCTATATCAAGTTACCAATTGTCAAACTGTCACTTGCGCACTTTTTATTGCGTTGCTGTGGCCTTAAATAGTCAGCACACCGAAAAACGTAAGTATACATATTTTTAACAAAATCGAAGGTAAGCTCTATTCGGAAGCATATCCAAAATTTTCAGTGTTATATAAAAAATTGAAAAATGGGCAAGATTACGATTTCTGTGGCGCCACAAACTAATGATATATTCTGGTAGAAAATGAAAAATAAAACACTTTTTACTCCTGAAAAAAGATCGATATCCTGCTTTGTTTTCGAGATATCGAGGTTGAAAGTCGAAAAAATCTTTTTTCGTTTAAAAGCCATTTAGGATGATTTCTTGCTAATTCGATGGTAAGTAATGAGAAAAAAATAATGAAAAAATTCCTACTGACTTCCTTTATGAGATATTATATCCTAATTGTA
>JAPYYV010028713.1:0-11193 GCA_030522625.1 Copidosoma aretas
GGTTGACGTGGAGGGAACTA
This sequence comes from Copidosoma aretas, assembly GCA_030522625.1. NCBI lineage: Eukaryota > Metazoa > Arthropoda > Insecta > Hymenoptera > Encyrtidae > Copidosoma > Copidosoma aretas. The sequence goes on from JAPYYV010028713.1 coordinate 21, forward strand.
GTAGCTTATAAGCATCTTAGATGCTAAGTTAAATAAGCAGTTTAATAGGGCACTCCTCGACGCGTATATATAGATATACTGTAGTGTATAATATTAATACTGGAAATTGAGCTGAAGAATGGCAGAGGAAGGAGCGTGTGGATCGACAATCTTGAAGGAGGCAATGGAGAAGGCAGACTTACAATTGGGATGCGAAACACAGGAAATATTCGCAAACGACAACAACGACGACTCGAAGAATATTGGGGAAAAAGAAGTGCAAGCACCGAAGCAGCCGAAGAAGATTCAGTGGCGAAAAAGAAATATTGTAGATCAATGGAAATTATGGACGAAGCAAAAGCAGATTATTTATCTGCACGGTCAGCCTTTGTTGATAATGTTGAAGAATTATTGGGACGAAAACTTGGTGGCGCTGAAAACTCCTGGGCTGGTGAGGGAGCTCAAAGACATAGCTATGAAGGAGAACAAGCCAGAGGTATTAAAATTTGCCAACACTCTTTTGGATCTGATGAAATCCTTCCGAGTATGGCTCAAGGAGAAACTGCCCAAATTAAATACTTCGAAAGGCATCTCTTATCGCACTTTCGAAGATTGGGTGTTAAGTCAAGGATACTACATGATGTTTGGGAAATCAGCGATGATTTTCCCCAAGGATTTGCCGGATTATTATTTCCAGGCTTTGGTAGCACTGAAAAAGGAGGAACAGAAAGAGGAAGAATTAGCGGAGGAAGATGCCATAGAGGAATTTTCATACTCGCGAAACACGGAAGACACCTCCACGCAATCCACGATTGCAACTACTCGGGTTCCTATTGCCGATGTACAATCATCCGACGACTCGGAGAATGCACTACCGGAGGAAGTGTTGAGCATCCCGAGTACAAGTCGTGGTATGAAAGAGAATCTACTTGGCAAAAGACGAATAACATTGAATTCAGTCAAGAGAGCTTTGACAATACCTGGGAAGTCAGTATTGAAAAAAAATTCAGCGATGCAATCGAGCAGTTTATACGAGAATATGGAGCATCCTCGTCGTTCAAACAAGCGCATGAGACATTTAGAAGAGAAGAGCGACAGCGATTCTCAGGAGGAAGAGGACATGAACAACAGCGAAGAGGAGCAGGAGATGAGGAAACGCAGCAGCAAGGTACTAGAAGAGTCATTCGAAGATTTGCTCGACGGACTCGAGGAACGTGCGAATATTCCTCAAAACACTGGTGGAATCTCTTCCACTATTTCAATAGCGGCTCGAGACAAATTGTTGAATTGCAAGTTGCCGGAGAAGCATGGGTGGAAAATTATAAAATTCGATATCTACCCCTATGGGAAGTGCTCGCAAAAGGAAAAAAAGGATTGGTGGAGGACAGCGGAATTTCGTTCCAATCTAATTATATGCAAGGAGGATACATCTGTCCTGAAGACAGTGGATCTTTTCAAGAAGATGCTGGTAAAATGGATGAAAAGTCAGGAGGATGTACAGGTTCGAACGGACGAACGACGAGATCATTAGCTGATTTATTATTTAGCTTTTTCTCTTCAATTATAATTGTACCTTTGCAAAATATTATTAATTCACAGTTTTGGAATCAATCTAAATTTTGGACTTTACCACCTAATAAACCATTGATATCATGTGTGTTGAATAAGATACGTTCTGAATTATGTGACATGAGTGTTCGTGATATTTGGCTTTATACACGTCGTATATCTATAACTAAATGTATATATACAGCTCAAGTAAATCAGATTGAAGAAACTTATTTTAATATTGAAAAATCATTATATGTTTTGGAAAAATTATTACTATTTCAATGTGGCACAGAGGCAAAGTTGTTTATTTTTTTAAAAAATTTATATGATATTATTGATAAGAGGGTGCCTAAACGTAATACAATGTGTGTTACTGGACCTGCAAATTCTGGTAAAAATTATTTTTTCGATGCTTTAACCGCAGCATTAATTAATTTTGGTGTTATACGTAATATGAATAAATATGATAGTTTTCCAATGCAAGAAGCTGTACATAGACGTGTACTAATGTGGAATGAACCAAATTATGAACCGGCTGCTGAAGAAATGTTAAAATGTATATTTGGTGGAGATCCAACTAATGTAAAAGTAAAGTATCAAGCAGATGCAATTATACGTCGAACTCCAATTATTGTTCTCACTAATCGTGATATATTCCCGAAAAATGAGCCATTTAATGTACGTATGTGGCGTATGGAGTGGAGACAAGCGTCTTGGTTAAAAAGATTTTTAAAAAAACCATATCCACTTGCTATATTTTATTTGTTTGCAAAGTATAAGTTAATCAGTGTGAAAAATTTTAATTTAATGGACTGGGAAAAGGAATTAATAAATACAAATGAATATTAATTTATGGTAAATTTATTATATTTTCCAATCCTCTTTTTTTCCAGCTATCATGCTGCTTTGACATACGTTCAATTTCAGCATCTAATTCGAATAATCTTTCTTGCATTGTAGAATTAAATTTTGAGCCACCTGCTGACAAATGATTAAGATGTTTTTCATGACGATTCACAGTTTGATTAATACGCACAAGATTTGTCGATAATATTGACTGAAGATTTGTCATCTCTGTTATTTTCGTGTCATGTGAAGTATTTTGTTTTTCAATTTTACTTATATCAGATTTTAATCGTGTTAACAATTGATCAAGATCTCTTATACTAGTATTAATTAATTTCAATGATTTAATATTATTATTGACAAGTGAGTTTAAATTTGACAAAGATTCTGATATGAATGTTTCAATTTTATCAATACGATCCTCCGTATTATTTACACGCTCATGTAAGCCTGTTATTCGACCTCGTACATCTTGCTGATTATCATTTATCATTCGTTCGTGTTCCACATCTTTGGCTATTAATTTTTGCATATCACGTGTTATCATGCTATGAATATTTTTAATACGTTCTTGTACATTATCAATACTTTTGGAATTTTCAATGATAGCAGCACCATTGCTACCTACGTGAGCGTGTAAAAGTTCAATACTATGATCAAACTGTCTATGTCTTTCAGTATATGCTACATGATTGTCTATAATTGCATTTTTAGTTCTTACATAATCATCGGAAATATAATCATGATAGGCTTGTATTATTAAATATTTTTTGTACACTTGTGGCCACTTTGACATACGCCATGACCAAGCCCATATAGTTTTTAATTCCAAGTCGTTAGTTTGTTGAGCCGCCTCCATGACGAATGACCAAAAATCCATGGTAGGTCCACGTACTTGATTCCAAAACGATTCAAATCCTCCCCATGACCAGCAAGTAGGACAACTGTATGTGTAGCAGTGAGAACCAAGTTGAATTTTTTCATCAAAATTATAACACCACATGTCTTTAGCAGCAGCAGCAGCATCATCTTCAATTGTCAAACGTTTCATACGAGGCGAGATCTGGGGAACTGTTGTCGAGTAATTCTCGTAATGCATCCTCATTTGATTCAATAACTTTGTATCTTTGGGGCCGATTGATAGAGGATCGACTACGTACATTTGTCTTTCCCTTTGTTCTCTTTGAGACAACACCAGATTCCATAGATCGAGCAAATAGTCTGGATTTTGTTTTAGCCACATGTCCCAATTCCGATAATTTGTCACCATTTTCTGATCCATCCTCGTCATCATTAGTTTGTGAAGAATCGATGTCCAATTTGTCTGTTGCATCTGTAATATGAAACACTCCTGAAGAAGATGATTGTACGGTAGTGTCAAATTGCGCAAGAAGTCCATAATTGTGAGCTCTGTCGCTCCTGTAGCCACGTAAATGCTGCCAGTAAAAGGAAATTTCATTAGCCCAATGATAAGGCTCGGCAGCCAGAGTAACTGCAGTTTCATGACTACTCTCGATCGTGCACTCGGTATCTACACACCAATAAACACAAGCGTTTAAAAAGTTGGCTGTATCAGTGGATGGATTTATACTTGGTGTTGCAAGTAGGCCTGCATGAACAGTCGGTACAATGCTATAACTTCCCTCCACACCTTTATGCGGTGAATAGCTCACGTAGCCTTCTATCGACGAAAGATATGAGTCTTCGAGCGTTGTAGTAACTTTATCTGAAATTGCTGCTGCCTCGCTCTTACCAGTTAAGTATCCATCACTAATCTTATCTACCGTGAATACGTGAGGAAGATTGTGTTTTATAGGTAGAAAAACATTTGACGTTCCTTTGTCCCAAATCTGACGATTACTATAATTCGGCATGACATTTCGTTTATCTTTTTTGATAATACCAACTTTTGGCGAATACTCATAGTGAATGAGATCAGCACCAAGACGTTCATTAATACACGTTGTATTTAATAAATGATCTATACGCCACTGACCAGTTTTATTCCAATTATCTATAGGTTGTTGTTCATCGGTCTTATTATTATAAACATATGCTGTGTAAGAATTTAGATGACGAGGTACTTCGAATGCAGATGGAAAATAATATAATGTTTTTTTCAGAGCTTCCAAACTTGCTATTTTTGAAAATGTTTCGGGTACCATTGGTTCCGTGGCACTTCCCTTAATTGTTCCATTCAAAGTATGAATTTTCTTATTCATTCCAACACACCATTTTACAATAGGCACATACTCCGTTGTTGCTGTACCCGTCAAAGTAGTCCCATGATCGAAAGCTGTTCTTGTACCCATTGGACGAATACGTGTAGACACATGTTTAATTCTTGAACAGTAGGGAAGTATGGCAAATTCAGCTGGAGATAAATACCAAGGTATAGTATCCACAGGAAAATAAACGTATGGCGTTACACATAAATCTGTGTAATCTACATGAATAGTTTTATGTGCAAATCCATAACTATAGAAGTACCAACGTTTACGGTAAGTTTTAACCTGTGGAGGACAAGTGTCGTGTACAGGTGCTAAATGTTGAAATCCTGAGCTAGCGGCACCCGGTGTGGAGGATGCACCAATACCTCCTCCTCCTGGTCCAGATACTCCCATCTGTTCCGCATTAAACGTATCCATCGCCTCCTGACTGCCGGACATAGCCTGGTCAGTACCACCACCCCTATTGGGTAAATTATTTCGTATATCAGCCATAGTTGACTTAACACCAGAAGAAGAAGGAATAGCAGCCTGTTCGGACTGAGCTGGACCAATTCCACCGATATCGTCGGCAACTGAGGACTGTTGCTGCTCGGTGGTTCCTCCGTCGACGGCTGATCCTGTCCCAGTACGCAACCTACGCCAAATAGAAGCAGAATGCAATTTTTGATATTCACGATAGGGAATTTTTCTCCCCGAAGCACGCCACTCACGCGACAACGTTTTCTGAACATCACCATAAGGCATACCTTTTACCAAACGATGGATACAATTCACGACCTGTTGTGCGTTCGACTAGTCGTTTCAAACTAAGACCACCTGCACCAATCATATTACTAATATACTCATTGACATCTCCTACATTAGCATTGAATGCTTCGTGCAAAAAACCCTGTATTGCCTCGTCGTCTGCACCACCAACATCATGTCCAATTTCATACATACGATCATGATCACGAGCAACACGATCAGCTCTACTTAATGGTTCATCCTCCAATTCCTCTCTCGTATTACCCGGTCCAATAAATCGACTTCCTGGTAAAGGCATTTTGTATATCTATATATACGCGTCGAGGAGTGCCCTATTAAACTGCTTATTTAACTTAGCATCTAAGATGCTTATAAGCTACTAGTTCCCTCCACGTCAACCAAAACCTCCACATCCCCCCACATATTTCGTTTCATTTACTATTCATCAAAGTAAAGAGGAAGATTTTTGCATTCATTGCAAACAAATAGCTCATTTTCCAAATTTGTTTCAGACAAAATTAGTAGATGTCGGCCAATTTTAAGTTTTTAGTTGTACTCAAGCATGATTTCAAATCGGATATTTTTTAAGCACCACATTTTCTTCCCCACGACGTAATCCATACGAATTGAATTGTAGGTTATAAACGTCGCAGATTAAGTTATGTCAAAAATATCTGATGCTATTACAAAATGACCATCGTCACTAAGCAAAAGCCTATGTCAATCTATAGCACATTCAGCTATATTTTTCGGTACGCCATTCGAATGCTCTAGGCTTTAATCCTATCTGTGAAAAGTCTCATTAGAAATAGTCGATAGTTTATTAATTCCGATTTAAGTTACCTCCAGCATGCCAGAAATTTAAAAATCACCCGAAATCAATCAATGCATCCGTCCAATTTTGCAAGCGATACAAATATCCCGTTTCCAAACAGCTTCATACTGTTTGTACAAGAAGTTTTTTCGAGCTAAGAAATGCCCAGGTAATGGCCCAACAGTTCGATTTAATTAGAACTCCCATTTCTCCCGCTCAGTTGAGTAAGTAATTGCCTCGTAAGAACTCGGCACGACGACAACAAATCGTTTCGAACGGTTACGCACGGCGACTCCCAGTGTAGCTACAGCTCACCTTACGCAACCAATTACGCAAACAATTTCGCGCTCGGAGGCCCCACAAATTCCTCGGTGCCCGTTAAAAACAATTTTCCCCAAAACGATTAATTAATAACCGAATCCCCCCATCCGGTCCCTCGAAATTAATTGGCCCATTTTTCAGAACCCCCCTCCCCTCCGCCCCCCCCCCCCTCACCGCGGTAAATCGTAATCGTCATCCATCCGTCAGCCTGCCGTTGAATATACTCGTTCCCAACCCCGTGTTGTTCTCCATCTTTTGAAACTCGGCGGGAAAAGCTCAAATTCCCGGAAAACTCCCTGCCCGAGACGTTCACCGCGGAGGTGGAGGCGGAGGAAAACCCAGAGCACAAATGTTACAAGAGCAACAACACCAACACCGGCTCCCGCTCCGCGCTCGCTACAGGACTTGCGAGCGCATTTCCCAATATCGAGCGGGCGTATATAGCCAGATTCTCGCCCCGATCTCCGCTGCCTGTTACGCAAAGAAGACGAGCGGAGATCGTTAATTAAAACTCACTCGCTTGCTCCGTGAGGGGAGTATTTAATTCGGCGTGCCCGCCCGACTCGTAGCCTCGACGCGCGAGAAGTCCCTGTTATGTCGGCTGGGGTTCTATTCACGTAAGCGAAATGAATTTTTTCTTCGATAATCCCTAGAAAGCGACGATCAAACGATTGCGCTGTAGTCACTGCGCATGAGCGTTCCAGGGACTGTCGAAAAAGTTAGTTATTTTTGGCGATATTTCGCGTACTTGAATAGAACCCCAGGGGCTTTATCACGACTTTCGATATCTCGCAAATTAGTAAGCATTTTTTTCGACAACTTTTTCAAAGTAAGGGTCATGCGCATGCGCAGTCTACGGATTATCGAAAAAGATGCTTACTTTTGCGAGATATCGAGAATAGTGATAAAGCCCCTGTTCTTCTGTCGCATCGCCCCGTCCGGCGAGACCCTGCACTTCAACACCCGCGCGCGCGTATATATAGTGGGTCGAAGATAGGCAGCGCCGAGTCGTCGTCGTCGTCGTCAGTCGGGACGCATACGAGGTAATACATCTTGATCTGGGGCTCCGGGATCCCTCACCCCCTGTCCGGCCCCGTAGGCGCTGACTTTGTGAGCTCCGCTCGGGCGCCCTCCCGCGGAGGCGAGAGCATTGTCTGCGGGAATCTTACTAAGATGGATTCGCTCGCGCGCGAGGGATGCGTGTGCGGTGAGAGCCCCCGGGGTGTCGGAGTGTTGGTCGACCTGTGGAGCTCGCGCACAGTTTGACGCTCGAGGAATGCTTGGTTTCAACGTACGCTGGCTGTGAGATGAACGATTGGGGTGACGGTTTGGTGCTATGATTACAGAGAACCGAGTTTATTTCCTCGGAAACTTCGGGTCGATCCGGCGTGGGAAACCAAGAGACCGGTTCGATGATGAAAATTCAAATCGCGAATTGGCACAATGGTGTCGGGTGGAAAACGAAAAAAATAGAAATTATTTTCCGTGCGATTATGTCATTCAAATTTTTTTTTTTTGACCGTTTTAAACAATGGCTCAACGGTACATATACTGGCAGTTTTCCGGTGACAGAAGGTCATTGGAATATAAATAATTATGTGAGCGGGTGAAATTATCTCGCTTTTGATATGGGATGATATTGGAAGTGATTACTCAACGAGAGATGATTAACGGCGGGATAATTGGAAACTTTGATCGGAATGGAAATTAAGTATCGTTACGCCATTGATTATGTGAATCGAATGTTACACCATTACTTATTTATAATAACAAGCGTACTTGATACTACACACGAAATCTCCCTCTTATTCAGTACTGATATTTGATCTCGTCATGCTTCATTATTTCTCGGTAATATTTAATCAGATTAAAACCGTTGTTATATATGAGCTGTAGATTTTCGAAATGCAACTAAAAAATTATAACACGTACACTGAATTGAATCAAATACATATTTATTTGGTTTGATAATGGCTGGTTTATTTGTATTGACTAAACCATTATTTGGTTGGATGAAATATTTATTTTCAATAAAATCAAATAAGTGTTTAATTGTTATATATAAATATTTTATGTAACTACAAATAAATCATTTAGTCAATTCAAAAAATTCGTTATTCGTGTGAATAAAATATTTAATCAAACCAAATGAATATTTTTTTTTTCGATGATATTTGGTAAAAATATTCATTTGAATCATATAAATATTTATTGACAAAAATTTTACCGACACTAAAGGTTTCTGAAGAAATATTTATTCGATTTACATAACTCTTTAGTTGGACCAATACAAAACATACTTTGGTGCATTGGAATATATGTTTGTTTGATTCAAATAAGGCTTTTATGTGAATACAAACAAATGAATCGTTTAGTCAATTCAAAAAATTCTTTATGCGAGTAAACAAAATATTAATTCAAACCAAATAAGTATTTATTGTTTTCGATGATATTTGGTAAAAGTATTAATTTGATTCAAATAAATATTCATTGAGAGAAATTTGACCGACACTAAAGTTTTCTGAAGAAATATTTATTCGATTTACATAACTGTTTATTTAGACCAATACTAAACATACTTTGGTGCATCGGAACATATGTTTGTTTGATTTGAATAAATCATTTGTATGAATACAAACAAATAAATCGTTTAATCAATTCGAAAAACTCGTTATGCGAGTGAACAAAAGATTTATTCAAACGAAATAAATATTTAGTGTTTTCGATAAGATTCGATGTAAACATTTATCTGTTTTAAATACACATTTATTTAAATCAAATAAATATTGATTAGGAGATACTTAAGTTTTCGTCAGTTTTATGAAGAAACATTTTATTAATCGAAATAAATGTTTAGTTGAACTAATACCTTACATACTCAAATGTATTTGGGTAAATGTTTTTTGGCTCAAATTAGTCATTTGCATGAATACAATCAAATAAATTGTTTCGTTCATTCAAAAACTTTGTTTTATGAGTTTACTTAATATTTATTCAAACCAAATAAATACATAGTGTTTTCGATGATTTTTGATGTAAATATTTACTTGCTTTGAATACACATTTAATAAAAACAAACATATATACATTAAGAGAAATTTTAGTTTCTGTTAGCTTTATAAAGAAATATGTTTATAGCCGAAATAAATGATTAGTTAAGTTAATAAAACCCATTACTTGACTCATCTATGTAAATATTTGTACGATTGGAAAAAGGCATTTCCATGAATACACGTAATAAATCGTTTCGACGGTTCAAAAACTTTTTTATACAAGTTAACTAAATATTTATTTGAAGCAAATCAAGATTCAGAATTTTCGATAATATATGATGTACATATTTATTTGTTTCAAATACATATATATTTAATTCGAATAAATATTTATTAAGAGGAATTAAAGTTTCTGTTCGCTTTATGAAGAATTATTTATTCGATCTGAATAAATGTTTGGTTAAACTAATAAAACACATTATTGGACGCATCTTATTAAATGTTTGTTTGATTAAAATAAGTCGTTCATATGAATACAAACAAATAAATCGTTTAGTCAATTTAAAAACCTCGTTACACGAGCTTACTAAATATTTATTCAAACCAAATAAATATTGATTGTTTTCGATGAAATTTGATGTAAATATTTATTTGTTCCAAATAAGCATTTATTGATATCAAATATTTATCTATTAAGAGAAATTTAAGTTTCTGTTAGCTCCAGAAAGGATTATTTTTTCGACCGGAATAAATGTTATCTTGAATTTATAAAACCCCTTCTATGATGCATCTTAATGTATTTTTGATTCCAATTAAATAATTCATACAGCTTGAGAAGACGGTCATATTTATGCATAAGTCATTATTAACTTCATGAAATCTTTTTTTGGTTTCAAAGAAATATTTCTTTGCTATACCTTTTTTTAAATTCCACTTATGCTACTGATTAGTGGTATTAGTTACCCCGTAAAATAAATAGTAAATACCAAAATAATTTAACAAAATATCAATTATTTTATTAAATCTTAAAACTTTGAATCACACAGAATTAAAGATTCATCCACTGCAGCTATGTTATTTATTTTACATATACTTTAATTATTTCAAAATACTTATGCGGTAATATTTTAGATACACCTGAATAAATGCTTATTCAATCCAAATATTCATTTTTATGAATGTAAAAAAATTAATCCTTTATTTACGTTAAAATATTGTTATACTGAAGAAAAGATTATATTTACTCGATCGAAATAATTATTTCATACTTTTAGTATGCTATTCACATATTTATTTGAATTGAATAAATATTTATTAAGAGAAATATTACGATATGTTCAAGATTTTTACGATACACAGGTATAGTAGCATTTAGGTCTACGGAGAACGAGTCTGCTTTTCTACATGGAATATCCGAGTTCAATTTCAACCACCGTCGGTTTTTTTCAGAGATAAAAAAATGTAATATTTAATAATGTTATGTATAACCCTCTGTATATGTATATGGGTCATTTCACGAAAAACGGGATATTTTGGTGTGTGAAATAGGATTTTCAAAATTTAGTGTTCAGACTTTTTTTATTATTTTTCTTATGTTATGTGAGGTCCAAACTAGCTGGAAACCTTTGGGCCCGGCTCTATTGTCATTTTTAGAAAACACATGTTAATTTAAATGGGATTTTCTAACAAAT
>JAPYYV010028715.1:0-10433 GCA_030522625.1 Copidosoma aretas
CGCCCCCCCCCCCCCCTCCACCCGCGCTGTACACGTACATATATTATTTCGAGGGCCACCGCGCCGCCGCCGTCGCACCAGGTGTATATACGTCAAGTGATCGAGCGCCCTTTTTGAATACATTTAAATTCATTAGTCCGCGCGCGCGGGGGGGCAGAAGCAGTCCCTTGTATACGTATACTATTCGCTCGGACTACTTTTACCGATCGTCCGATTATCCTCGTCGTCGTGGTTGTTTTTATTGTGCGTATACACGCGGTCTGTAACGCGATTTCGTATCTCGGATTTTTGATGCATTATTACAGAGCGATGTATGCGCATGGGGTGGCCATGAGCCCCCCCCCCCCCCCCTCCCGATGACTCGTATACACCCCCGATAAGGTTGTGGTGGTCGTTGCTGTTTCGGTACGATGATTCATCTCCCTGTTTTTTTTTCGGTGCCAGGCGGATTTCCCAGAGCTGCCGCTCGCCGAGATGCCGCACACAGGTAAGATCCATACTTATTGTTATACCACATTTCGCCCTGATCTGTTTCTCTGCTCGAAATTCGTCCGATCGAGCAGGGGTTTTTTTCGTTGCGGAGGTAAAGTTTAATTCACGCACACGAATTCGTTCGATAGAGAAACACCAAGTTTATCGGTTGGTTGTAATACCATGTACCAGTCACGATTTCTCAGTTAAGAGACACAAAGCATGGCTGTTGCAAAAAATCGTATCGTACCAGCGTGATTGAATCGACGAAACGTCCGACCCCATAGCAGGTGAATGAAAAATCTCATGCCCAGGGACGACAACGAAAACAGTTGTGATCAACTGTAGCATCGTCATCCATTACGCGAGCGGCGCTACTCGCGGGACAATCGTTATCGGCCGCACGCCCTCCGACGAATCAAGGACCGCCGCCGCAGCAGCAGCAGCAGCAGCTAACGTCCTCCTCGTCGTCCTCGTCGCATCGCGGGAAAAGAGTGTGCGCGTATAACCGAAATAATATACACGTATACATATACATGACAATACGCGCACGGTGCGCAGGAGGTAGGCCCGGGCGGCGAGATCAGAGACGAAGAGCTGCCCCAAACGACCGAACGACCGTGCGGCAGTAAAAATCAAATCCCAGCTCGCTACTCGCGTCGCGCCTCTTCTTCCTCTTCTTTTTATCCCTCTTTCGTCCCGTCGACGTCGTTTCGGTCGCGCTCTGCACGCACACGCGCGCCAACGGGCACAGTGTACGGATAGAGCACGCCTGAATTACGATTCGGATGGCACACGTTTCGAGACGGTAATTAACGGGGAATTTTATACGGGGACGCGCGGCTCGTCTCTCTCTCTCTCCCGAGACCCTTTCCGTCCTCCTTCTCTCGCTTCGTAAATGGATTTTGATCGCTGCAGCCCCCGGCCCCTCAGGAGTGATTTTTATTATACGCGCCGGTCTTCGAAAAAAATACGAGACTTTCCGGAATCGCGCTGATGACCGTCACGCGCCGCGCTCTCGAAAACCTGCCCCGGCCGCGGCTCGGCGTTTGGTGTTGTACGGTCATAGTATAATACACTCGATTGTCGTACGGTCCGAGCCGGAGTTGTGTGTCGTGGGAAATTTTTGTTTCCTCGCCCGTCGCGCGGTGTTATTCGTGACCGGGAAATTACATCGTTACGCTCGATCGGTTCTCGAGATCGAACTGGTGGACGAATGGTTCTCGGCTCTTTGGCTCGAACTGGTGTAGCGCGGTCGGATGCATTTCATTCATAATATTTTATTATTACTTCAAAGGGGGCGTATCTTCAAAAATTGTTTCGACAAAAAATTTACATTAAGTTGCATGGCTGTCATGTTGGTATGATTATATCGTGCTTGTAGTTACGTTCAAGTTTTATCGACAGTCATTCTTAATTTTTCCATGACTATAACTTATCATAACGGAAACAACTTGATTTACCGTGTTTTTTTTTTTTTTTTTTTTTTTTTTTTTTTTTTTTTTTTTTTTTTTTCTTTTTTTTTTAAATTTTTTCCCTTCCCAATTTCCCCCCACTCCGTCCCTTTACTAAAATTTTAATTTCATAGACGTAGGAAAAAGAAGAAAAAAAAAAAAAAGGTGAAATTTCCTTCGTATCCGCCCGATGGAGGCAAAAAACACGAGACCACACTACGGGGCCTATATAGAATACATTATTACTGCACGCCAAAAAAGCAGCAGCAGCAGCAGCAGCAGCAGCAGGAGCTAATGATCAAAATAGAGTATAAAAAAAAGAAAAAGAAAACCAAACACCAGCTCGTCCCCTAATGGATGTTTGCCTTGGAAATCGTTCACAATTTCATCACCGTAGACACGGGAGATCCGGGCTTATTGATTTCATCGTCCAATTTTCGACGCCACATTGATGAATACAACGCTGCTACGACTCACCATCCCCCCCCCCCCCCCCCCCCCCGCCTCACGCCCGCCCCCCCCGCCCCCCCCCCCCCCCTCTGTTAATCTATCCTAATTCATCCTAGAACTCGACCACCGCCACCAGCCCCATGCAGAACCCAATTCGGATCCTCCCGGGAGATACGATCCCCTGGAATTACGTCGCGTGCCTTCGCACTTTCTTCCCCCTCCTCCTCCTCTTGAGACTCCACAGCATAGCCACCACCGTCCGAAAGAAAAGGAAAAAAATAACCGAGAGCTCCAGTAGGAGGAACAAATAACAATCGGCCGAGAGCGAATCCGTTTAGCGCGGGCGCGACGCTACCCAAAAGAAAAACACAATGCGTCCCTCCATACTACCCATCATCATCGGCCGCAGGTGCGCTCGGCTAGCCCCATCCACGCATGGGATGTACGGGGCGATAGGGGGAGGGACCCGATAGCGATCGTTTCGTCTCTACGCCTATCCGCATACATGTATACGATGCGCACACCCGCGTGCTCGTACCCTCTCCGTATTAGCCCGCTAATTTCCGAGAGCCCCTTCCCCTATACATGTACCTGCCCTGATCCTCTTCCGTTTGTACGTATGCATCCGTAGGGGTGTGCGGACGGACGCGACCCTCGCAACGACATCGCGCAATTATTGTCCCCCCCCCTCGACCGGCACAACGCGCGTGTGTGCGCGCGCATCCATCTTGATTTGGATAATTCGCTTCGTGTACCCTTTCGGCCTCCCCCCTCCTCCTATCTCTCTCCATACATGTTCCGAGTGCACCTCTCGCCGAGTATATACACACACGGGCCCCGCGTGCAGTGCTCGTTATCTTTTTTTAACACGCGTAATTTTGTTTGCACCGCCGCCGGGCGTACGTTCGTCGGACGCGCGTGTGATTTGTCGGGAGATCGTATCGGCTAATCTCTCTCATCGTGTATTGCGCATCGTACAACGCGCGCGAGTGCAGCGCGTGTCTTTTTAGAAGTAAATTGCGCTCGGTGTGCGCGAATTAAACTGGCGATGAAGGACAAAACTGTCGTGTATACATGCGCAGATGCGCACCCGAGATTCGCGCATCGATGTTACAATGCTCGCTTGCTCGGCCGAAACAACGCTGTTGAGTATACCTATTGCATCGCGACGCGCGGTCAGCTGCCCAACGCGCAGAGGGGAGGCTTTTTGTCCCGTCTCCGAAAATTCGAAACTTGTGCGCAAGTACTGCGAGATGGCAATATTTGCAGCCATCCGATCGTCCGTCGATCAATCTCCGGAAATCAGACGCTGCTGGGCAGCTCGAGCGTCATTACAGTCCCCCCTCTGTGCGAAGGCCCCGAGATGTACGTGTTGTATGTAATATTACGTACGAGCAGCGGCGCGGACATAATTTGGAATCACCGGCGATTTCGCGCGACGCTTCGCCCGACGGGGCTTTGCCGGGTGGCCCGTCCGATGTTTCTCGCGCTCGGCCCTCCTCCTCCTCCGCCCCTCGGTGCCTAATGCGCGCGCTCGGCGGCGGCGGTGGCGACAAAAAATTGGAAAAAATCGAAAGAAAGAATACGTTCGCGTGCCGCGGCGGGGAGGAACGAGACGGCGTAATTGAAAGGAGGGCGTGCATTTTTTGTCTCCCCTCCATTCGCGGACCCGAGCGTCACTGGGATCGTGCGCGATGGGGGTGGACCGGGGCATCGATTTGATCGAAATGTCTTCCCGCGCAGCTGCTCGCACCGTGCGTACGTACAGTACGAGCCCCGAATGCCTCCTCATTAGCTTTATTAATTTCTATTAATTTCTCCGTGCCTATACGTATAACCCACTGTAGCGCGTGTAGCATCATCATGCGTCCCGCGAGACCTTTGCCGTCGATTTTTGTCCCGCCGATTCGGCCCGGACGATTCAATTAAATTGGGACGAAATAAATTGCGGCCCGGCATGATAGCTCGCGGGCACGCGCGTATACTGCTGCACCGTGATGGGCAAAAACAAAATTGTCAAATTACCACCAACGATCCCCCCCCCCCTCCACGAGTCGGCGGCAAAAGGGCATCACACAGCCCGTACATAACAGGCAGCCGATGATTAAATTCGATGAAATTTCTTGCACCGAGCGCACAATACCGTACGCACGCACTGCCGCGGTCGAGGCGCCCAAAAATGTCGGCCGCGGTCGAGGTTCCGGCGCGTACACCGCCGATCCCCTTTCGGCGCGTAATTGAGTTAATGACGTTATTAGCGGAGCGGACGGATAATTAGCCACGGGGCCGCTACTGCTGATGCTGTGTGTATACTGCATCGGGTACATTTACAACACGTCCGCTGCAGGGAGAGACACGCGGCACGAGAGCTGCAGCCATGTATACATACATACATACTTATATGTTACGGTCTTTGGGGAGAAAAAGCGGGCCCCCGCGTCGGAATCCCCGGCCCGTTATGCACACGCCGCACGGACGTGTACACTTATATTGTATATACGATACACGAGCGGGAACGAGCAAAGACACCGAATGCCGATCGCGGATCGTCCGATCGATCGATTCAACATTCGGGGCGACGGATCGAAATTCCGCATGCACACCTCGTTCCGCGCTCTCTCTATATATGTATAATTGTGCGAATCGATAAACGAGAGAGAGAGAGAGAGAGCCGTAAATTGAAGGGACCCATATATGATGATATAGGAGACGGGAGAAAAATACCTGCAAGCTCGGAATAACGCTCGGTAATAGCAACGAGGACATGGCCCATCCTGACCGTTCGACGCGGGCCTATACGTCATAGACACGCAAGAGTATTATCATATACCTGTAGCTGTGCATGCATACAGCCCGCAAACAAAACGACGATGGCTGTATCGACCTCGTTCGACTCGGTCAGCTCCCGCGTGTACTAATTATCGGCCTCCGCTGCCTTTTTTTTCTCTTGCTCCCGCCTCCGCGTCCCAGGATCAGTCCCTACGGCTCCTTTGTATACTCATGTGACACGTCTCGCCTATATCGTCGGCGCAGGTGATGCACTCTATATACAGTACACCTCTCGACTCCCCGAGAGTCTCCAAAGATAGACGTCCGAGATATGATCCTTATATTATATATATATACATGTACGCGCGAGACAGACGCCGGCAGCTCGTAAAAGGGGCCCCCACTGCACGCGTCCTCTTCCTCCCCATAGAGCTCGTCGCGTCGGCTCTCTCCCTCTTCTCCTTCGCAGGAAGCAATTTTGGTCTAGGGGTCTCCTATTATACTACACTCTCCGCCGAGAGATGGAAAAAGCGAGCGAGTACGCGTGCGCGCGGCGACCGTGTGTAGCAGTATGTCTATGTCGGCTAATTATATACAAGCTCGTCCCGTGTGCGTGTATGCTGTATCCGTCATTCCGTCCGTCGCTCGTCTCTTCGAAACGCGGATCATTAAGTATGGACTCGTCGCGGCGAGGAGAGAAGGAAACCTCTTCACCTGCGTACATATAATGTACATATAAGAGCCGATTGCCGGTGACACAACCATAAGACTTCGACGTCCGACGTTTACTAATATTCGCATCCAATACGTTGTTGTCCGACCGATGCTGCGTCGGATGTTGGACACGTGAGGCTCCGCAAGGGCGCAATCAAGGGATCTCTTCCAAGACGCGCGTTCCCGGAACATAAGCGGCGCGTGCAGCGCACGAAATACAACGGTTTCGGTCGCCCGGCGTGTAAAAGATTGATCGTTAGAACGATGATGACGCCGAGTGGCGTATCCTCGTTCGGACGATCGGCACATACCGCGGATGCTGTTGCGGAGCGCGGATCGTTATACGCCGCCATGATGCGACGATTCGCCGGGTCTCTTGGAACATGGTACGTTCGTGGCTAATGGTTCGCGAAAGTTATCCGCGGAAAATTGTTATCAACGAGCGCGTTGTTCTTTCGCAAATGTACCGGACTAAGCGCGCGAGGAAAATGGGCAGAGCGTATAATGGGCTCGTTCGCGGTATTTGGATGCGTATTAAAAGTACCGAGAAAACGCGCGCCGAATTCGCAAATTGTAACCGAGAAATTGCAGCATAGCGATAAACGCCTCGTGGCTCGCGAGCAGAAAAACCACGTGGTGCGTATAATTATACGTTGTGCCTTTGTATACACACGAGGCGCGAGGCCAAGGAAATTTCGAGCCGGTGTATAGTATACACGCGTAGTGTACAAAGCGGAGGATGGAATCGCGAAGGTGTCTGCGGATGGTCATCAAGTACTACTGGAAAATCGGGTGTTATATAGTAAGTTGGTCGGTCATTACCCGTATATACGAGGTGTTGCGCTAATTGAGGGTAAATTCTTACCGATGAACAGCCGTAAACCTACCCACGGTCCCCGGATCCGCCCCCCCCCCTCCCCTACCTGCGCCTATACACGCGCGCGTCTGTGCTCTTATGGAAAGACTTAATTTGAATCGTACAGCATTATACTGTACGTCGAAAATAAACAGCTCGGAGAAATAAAAGCGCATACGACACAACCTGCTGCTGCTGCTAACTGTATAATATACGAGAGTTGGTGAGAATAAAATATATTATTATTGCAGTGCGGTCGAATAATTTTCGCGAAATACGCGCTCCTCTGTATAATTATCGCCATTGGGGATCGTCGGCGAAAAATCGATTTTCCAAACGATACGTGTACCCTATGATAGCCGGAACCACAGAATTATTATAACTTGGAAACCACAAAGAAAAAAAAAAAAAAAAAAAAAAAAAATTGTGATAATCATACGATCTAACGACAATTTCGTGTTCGCACAGGCCAAGCGGGAGTCAACCAGCTGGGCGGAGTCTTCGTCAACGGCCGGCCCCTGCCCGACTGCGTGCGCCAGAAGATCGTCCAGCTCGCCCTCGTGGGCGTGAGGCCGTGCGACATATCGCGCCAGCTTCTCGTCTCGCACGGCTGCGTATCCAAGATACTGACCAGGTTCTACGAGACGGGGAGCATCAGGCCGGGCAGTATAGGCGGCAGCAAGACCAAGGTAGGCTGCGACGTCTTCTTTTTTTTTATTTTAAATTTGGTCGTTCGCGTCTGTTCGGACGATGTTTGTGGGAGAATTCGGTGGCATCGAACGAATTGCGGGGAAAACGAGAGAAGCGAGATGGTTGAAATGTGAGGTTCTACAAGTCATGTACGCGGAAAGTGAGAGCACAATGTATTGTTCACGCGATGAAGAATTGATCCGCAACAACTCTTAGGTGCTCCGGATTTTTTTTTTTTTTTCAACTCGAGTACGAGTGACCGGATTCTCACTCGATACGAGTGAAAATTCACTCGAAGACATTTAGAGACTCTGGACGCGCGCACGTTTTGGAAAGACACCGATACTGGATCGGTAATATATATATATATATGCCTCGATGCAAAAAACCATCCCGAGAACGCAGAGAAAAACGTGTACATTATATACACGGCAGAGCAATCGCGCGCAAAATTTCTACGATGCACAGGTGCATTTACGCTCGGGGAAAATTTTTCTCGCGCCTCCCGACCTCGATCCACCGCTGCAGCGTCGCTTCTTTTTTCCTTCCTATATACCATGCGTACGTATAAGCCGCGGGCGAGCTCGAAGGTTTACAGCCGCGATGATTGGCCCGTTGAAGGATATGCCCTGCGCGTACCATATCCTTTTTTTTTTCTCTCACGCCCGAAGGATTCACACTCCCCCCCCCCCGGTGTATACAAGCGTCGCCGGCGCGATTGCAAGCGAAGCAGGACCGCACTTACATCCCCCGCGCTCACGGCGAGCCCCCGGATTTCCCCGCGCATCGGGGGCGAGCTGGGAGCGTATAATGCAATGTGCTCGCGCTGCTGTTGCTGGGGATCGGTTTACGAGGAGGAGGCGCGAGCGAGGTGCCAACTGCCCCGTTACGTTGGGGGATAATCTTATCGGTTTTCTTAATTGTCGGGGGGGGGGGGGGGGGGGCCGCGGGGGGGGGGGGGGCCGGGTTTTTTTTTTTTTTCTCCTTTGTGGGGTGAAAAACGGGAGAGGGGGGCTCTTTTTTACTCCTGTGTCGTCGTAAAACCGGTAATCGGGGCTTCTTCTCTCTCTCCCCGAAAATTACAGGCCTGTTGGAGGCTCGGGACGATCGCGCGCGCGCGGGGAGAAATTGCGAGCGAAAGGGCGAAAAATGAGCTTGTTATAAATACACGCGTTGCAGTGTGTCCCGAGGTGTGAGAGCCGTTCGCTGGGGGGAAAGAAGCGTCGTCGTGCGCGGATGCGGTAGCCGGTGGATACGGGCCCCTCGTTTTACCCTCTGGTCATGGATTTTTTTTTTCCTCGGAGATCGGCGATCAATGGTGCGAGCACGCGCGTGGAGGGACAGCGTTGTCGCTTGCGTCGGCAATTTTGTGAAAATTTGGCGGAGCCAAGGGGGGACGCGTTGATCGGTTCGAAATTCACGCCTCGGTGGATCTTTTTTTTTTTTTTTTTTTTTTTTTTTTTTTTTTTTTTTTTTTTTTTTTTTTTTTTTTTTTTTCTTTTTCCTTTTTTTTTTTTTTTTTCCTTTTTTTTTTTTTTTCTTTTTTTTTTTTTTTTTTTTTTTTCTGCTCCGGTCCATGGTTTTTTTTAGGAACAATCAATTTTTTGGCAAATATAAGATTCGAATGTTTCATTAATTTGGTACTACCATGAATTAGAAAAAAATGTATCACAGCTCACACTCGCAAAAACATAAAGAGCTAATGTATTGTAATGTAAGTAGAGCACCGAGTATAGGTATCGAGGACTGCAAGGAGTCAATCCCGTCCACTGCACGTACACTGCACTATTATAAGTATATACCCAAGACTTATGTCAGGGGATCAAGCGCGCATCGATAATTGAAGCGTGTACATACAGGTGCACCTGTTGCACCGCATACATTAATCGTCCCATCACGTATCGACTCGATCGTATATGTTGTACACTCGTGTTTTCGCGTACACCTAACACATATTCATACATACTGCAGATACGCTTATAGGTTACCTGTACGCGTACACTGGAGCACAGCAGCAGCGTCGCGTAACTTTTCCACGGCTGCACTATCCTTTAAGTACACATATAATGCCGATGTCTATGATGCACGCGCGGTGTACGAGTATTTTTTTTTTTGCCCACGAAAAGCCGCACGCGTATCTATACATACAAACGTAATGAGCGTCGGGCACGACAGAATATTATGGAGAGCGTCTTATGAAATATGCCAGCTCCGCTACCGTAAACGCCGACGCGCTACGTAAGCAAATCGACACGCGCGTATACCTATATGTATATACAACTCCTGTACTGCAGCGGGGGAGGGAAAACCCCCGCGCTATGACAAATACGCGACACGAGCGCCAAGAAAAGCAGTGTGCGTGCGTGGAGGAATCGGCGATCGCGATCGCGTGGCGGTGAGGATTTCGCGAACGGGGACGAAACGGGGCCACCCGACCGGCGCGGGACTCTTTCTCCGTTGCGCAACTCCGCGCGAACAACGACATTTGCACGATGAACAAAACCGATCGCCTCACACTTGTACACCAGGTATCACAGAGTGTGTGACTCCGAGCGGCGCGTTTTATGGATTTTTCTCCACGCGGAAGCGATGGGTCGATGCACTCGCGCGGGCGTGAACGCCGTGGGTTATCTTCGGCGTTTTTGTGTGTGCGCGCCAACATCAGGAGAGTCGGGTTTTTTACCTCCTACACTCCAAATTGTCCGCGCGTGTGTTCGACAAATGTCCGTTGATGTAGAAACCTCGGGAGTTGGGGGAAGAATCGATATTTCGAGGGCCATGTATGTATTTATAGGTGAGTGGCGTTGCTGCTCACGTACTGTGCACACGAGTAGTTATCAACCGGATGAATAATAAAAGACGCGAAGCGTTCCGATTGACCTGTACTGTATTTACATCCACGTATACCGAGTATATAATATATATATAGTTTCTGTTCTGTGGTATTTCTTGGCCTTGGGTCACTTATAATTGTGACTCCGGTATGCCATATTAAAACTTTTGTGTATATGTAATAATTTTTCCGTTTT
>JAPYYV010028715.1:10478-24480 GCA_030522625.1 Copidosoma aretas
AATACCCCACAGCGGTGCCGCGAGTGGACGGAGCGGAGAATCGAACTCGAGCCCTCCGGGCGGAAGGCAAACGCTCTACCACTGAGCCACTGCTAGCTCTAATATATATAGTTTCACGAGCTTCGACCGCGATTTTTAAATCATACGGAAGAAAAATAAAATTGCAAGCTGGGTTTTCTAATCGAGGGATGATCGGAGTGCGCGATGAAGGACTCGGAAATGAAATAACACGCTTGCCACTGGGGGGCGGGGGGAGGGGGGCTTTTTTCATTTCGGCATGTCACGGAACGCGGGCGTTCGATTCGTCCGGTGGGGTCGGATACCCAGAAGCCAGAGGGTACCTTTTGTTTTATTCCCGAACGCAACTCGGAACCGCGACGCTGTTCTCGTTTCTTCCCGCGCGGGTGCGCCAGTCCGAACAAATAGTTCAGACCGTCCGGGCGATGGCGCTGCAGCGGAGACTGTGCATAGGGCGCTTCCGCTATCGCGCAATTAGGATCTAGCTCCGCTCGCGGCGCGTCCTTTCTCTGTTTGCGCTTCGCTGTACCGACGCGGCTCGGGCGGGAGGCGCGGCGACGGCGAACGAAACGAAAAAACCGACCGATGATTTTACTGTTACGCTCACTGCCCGGCGCGGATCGTAGTCTCATCGTCCTCCACCGCTTTCTCGCTGGCTAAAAAAAACACGCCAATCGCTTGTGACGATTTTTTTTTTCACTTCGGCTTGCTGGAGCGAGTTCTGCCGGTTATCACTGAATATGATGATTTTTCGCGCGGACGGTACCAAAGCGCGCGCAAATTAATTTCAAATCGAGCAGCTATCCCCGATAAATCGCCCCCGTATATTATACCGCGTGCGGATGCGTATACTCGACGATAAAACAATCCAGTGTTTGAGGGGGGCTCTTTTTCAACCGCGCAGACGCGACCCCATGAAAATTGTATCAATCGAGGGCGTATCGTCGCGCGGGATCGGCTTTCACGCCCGGAGGGGGGGATCGGTCGCGCCGCCCTTCGAGTGTCCCCGCGCGCACACACCCCACCCCGCACGTATAAGTACCATAATGGGCGAGCACGCACGGGAAAATCGTCCTAATCGTTGCCGGTCATCTCCTCCCATCGTATACATAGCTATAAGGTGTGCAGAGGTATCGGAGCGTGATGGTGCCGCTGGTGCTTCGTGCAGCGACCGTTTTTTCGTTTCGTTTGGCTCGTCGTCGCCTGTAGAAAATGACAGCAGTCCGACCGACGAATTATATCCGAGTTGGTAGGGCCAAAGCACGAGAGTCTATATTATTATACAGCAGGACAAAGAGGAGGTGTACCGAAAAAATAAAAAAAAAAAAACAAAAACGGGGGAAGGAGTAAAGGGCAGGCCCTCAAATATTCCGCGCCCCGCCCCCGTCCGCGCCTAACCGATAGGGCCGCTCGGCTGGTTAGTATATATATCTATATATGTATACCTGTGCCACGCTAACTTTCGCCGTGTGCCTGATGATGGTATACATGGTGCTGTGCATGTAATTGCGCTGCCGGGGAAAAGAGCCATGCAGTCCATGCACCCAACACACATATACCAACGAAAGCGTAGCAAGTGTGACCGCTCATTTTGGCGAATTTGAATTGCAAATAAGCTCTGGGGGGGGGGGGGGGGGGGGATGCATAAGTATTGTTTACGTGTACCCCGCACCCGTACCCACGGGCCCCCGCCCCGGCGGGCCGGGCGCCCCCGTTAGTCCCCCCGCCGGAAGCTGGCCGGGCGACCGCGTTAATCTCACGTGCTGAAGCGCTGCAGTGGTGTGCTCTGTGTAATCTGGGTATACGTATAGGTATATATGAGTAAGATACTTGTACGTGTACATTTTTTAATGCTCGGCTCGGTTACGCGTGCGCGCTTGCACGGATTTTCGAGATCGAAGATCGAGATTTGGTGCCGGGCCCTCTCTCTCTCTCTCTGCAGCGACGTCGTTGTCGGGGCGGGAGACTTCTACCCGCGTATTCGTGGATATTATAATGTATGCCGGAGGGAAAGACTATGCGGGGTGTATACTTATAACAGGAGGGGGCGGGACGTGCGAACGCGCGAGCCACGCGAGGGGTGATGCTTGCGCGTGCATAATATACTGTTTTGAACGCGTATAGCATAAGCATGCGGATAGCGGAACGGGAGAAACGAGATTTCGGCCGCTGTGTACTGTTGGAACACTGAAAGGGCATCGTGAGAGAGCGACGTGTCGTTACATCCCTCGGCGCGCTGTGACCGTTGGCCGATCCAGGGTGTGATCCGCTGTGTATAATAATTCATACCGATCTGCAACGCGTCCGCGGCCGTAATTTGTTTTAATCAGCCGATAGAAAGTCGAGGTCCTTGACCGATTTTTTTTATTTTTCGCTTTAAATCTCGCCTCGCTGCTGCCGCGTGATTTTATTGTTATTGCTTGCTGCAGTGTGTACGTAGTTGTATCGATTGCCGTATCGCGCGCCTTCACTTTTCTGCATGCTACATGTATATGCATATGCATCGGTGTGCCGCGAGACGAAAGGATCGCGGGAAAGTTGCGCATTATTGTAAATTGTGTGATACGGTGAAATACAATAAAATCGTATCGATGTTGGTATTTTTCTAATGGGCGTTTCGTGTAATTGTAAAGTATAAATTATTTACGTGTATACGGGACGATGAAAATCGTAATACTTTTGATAAGTTGCGCGCGTAATAGGGGTGTTACCGAGAATATAACAATAATAATAATAATAATAATAATAATACCTGCGCGTGCGAACTGATTTTTCTTAAAACTATTCTCCGTAGGTATATGCATAATAGCATCGATAACTCTGTTTATACCCTCCGACTGATAAGTCCGGGCCTTTCGTCGTATATGGGTGATTTTACAAAAACATGAATACTTTATTAAATGAAATGAGATTTTCAAAATTTAGTGTTCGGAATTTTTTTATTATTTTTTCTATGTTATGTGAGGTCTCAACTAGCTGTAAACGTTTTTAGCTTGGCTGGCTCTATTGTCATTTTTCTTAAACTCATGTTTATTTAAATGAGATTATGTTATTGGCAATGATATTGGATTCTTTGTCAGACAATGTTTATCAATTTATTCATGTATATTATATGATAAGATAACTAAATATGAAGACATTATCACAATATAACATATTATTTTATTGCTTTATGTATGTATTACTTATTAAAAACTACTCTATTCAAGTTTAAAGTGTAAAATAAGTCTACTCACGAAGTATAATCTCCTTATTTCTTATACTCTGTTGTAGATCGCTCACTGCTCCGTATGATACGTGTTCACTCGACGGATGACTAGATCACACTGTAAGCTTAGTCAGCTGAGTGAGTCAGTGGTCAGTGACATAGCTGAGGTGCGCACTCTATACTGCGCAATGAGCTGCGCAGCTCATCAAATGCTTTGTCAACAGTGTGAATCAGTCATTCGTCGAGTGAACACGTATTATACTGGACAGTAAGGGATCAACAAAAGAGTAAGAAATAAGAAGATTATGTTTCGTGAGTAGACTTATCTTACACTTGAAACTAAAATAGGGTAGTTTTTAATAAGTAATACAAGAAACGCAACAACAATGTATACACAGTAAATTGAATAATTTCACTACATAATATGATATATATATACGGGTCATTTCACGATGAACGGAATATTTTGGTCTGTGAAATAGTATTTTCAAAATTGAGTGTTTAGAATATTTCTATTATTCTTTCGATGTTATGGGAGGCCCAAACTAGCTGGAAACTTTTGAGCCTGGCTCTACTTTTATTTATGGACAATACATGTTGATGAAAATGGGCTTTTTATAAAACTTCGTAAAAGCAGACCTGTCATTACCGAAATGGTACTTTTCCTAAAAATTGAGTTCGCCCCTCATGTGCATCTGATCGGGGCGATCCCAACGGTCCCTCGCTCTTTGCTTCGCAAGCGCCCCGAAAACTACTGTTTTTGGTAATTCTGAAGCCCCAAATCGATAAGTTTAAATACCTCAAAGATTAGGGGCATTACGGTTATGACCACTTATTTTAGTCAGCAGAACTCTCCATATTCACGATGTTACTATAACTAGCCGCATTCAAATTTCTAGTTGAAAAAAATTGGCCGATATGCTTCTTCGCTCTACTGCAGATAATAGTTTCACCCAAATGTCAAAGAACGGACCACTTGGCCCTACTAAATCATACATATGATCACATACATGCATGCGTCTCGCATTCATAAGTGTCAAAACTAGGATTCACAATTTAAAACGCCTTGGACACTGCTAAAAATTGTTTTTTATAGTCCTCAACTACTATAGAAAAGGTGCTGGACGGTTCATGAAAAATAGAGCTTAAAAATAATGAAAAATTTAACGCACAAATGCAGCATTAGCCGATAACAATTAAAATTTTAAATGCTTTGGGTTAGAAATTTAGTTCATACCATTAGAAAAAAGTTTCAACTCAAAATAATGAAATACCTTGTTTTAAACCATAGGCTTCGTGAACTATTAGAGTTTCTGTGAAATCGCCCATGTACAATCACTCCGTTGCGCAAATGAATCTCAAGCAGCTACGGCGATGTATACCATCCTTAGGCAGGCAATATTGGGTATATCAGCTACCGCAGGACAATACACGAATATACAAGTACCCATCCACACGCAGTGTCTCGACCGCGTTTCGATGGGCGCGCACTGCGGGCGGGCGACATGGGCGGCAGAGAGGGGGTGCACGATGTCGCGTGGTCGGCTCGTACAGCAGCTGAGTGTGAGAGACGGAAATGGACATAGCATTTACAAGGGGTGGTATAGTTGTAGGTGCCTAATAACGGCGGCATCTCAGATACCGATCTCCGACGCTTCCGCCGCGTCGTTGGTCGGTCGGTCGGTCGGTCGTCGTCGTCGGAACAACGTGATTATCGGACGACACTGCCATAATATAACGTAAGGCTGCAGTTTGGTGGTATGGTAACGTGTTGTACCTCTGCGATGTACAGCCGCAGTAGCCATACAGGAGTCTAACGTACACACACTGCACGTTCGAGCGAAGTGAGCGCAACACGGGAATCGAGGAGGGCTGGCGACATCTGCCCGAAATTAGATAAGGGGACGATCGAGGAAGGTGACATCGGTGGGTAAGGGGGGAACGCACGAACTACATAACAGCCATCACGCTCGAGTAATTGTCCCCCGAGAGAGAGCGCGGGGGGAAGTATACATGCGGTCGGTGCTAACGAGTGATAAGGGGACACTGCAGAGTGATGCGCTCAAGGCGCTACTACCGCGGTGGTGCTGCTGCAGTACACCGATTTACACCGGCTTTTAGGCCGGATGTACACACGCCCACCGATCAACTGACGACGATGGTCGCCTTGTTTCAGTAATCCCCCCCCCCCCCCCCCCCCCCCCCCCCCCCCCCCCCCCCCCCCCCCCCCCGCCCCCACCCCCCCCCCCCCCCCGATTTCTCCCGCAAGCATCGTACGCTTTACGTTTTTCATGCTGCATAAATGTATTGCAAAGAAAAGAAAAAAAAAAACAACCAAATTTATCCATCGATCATCGTAATATATCCACAATATAATAAATGTACATCTGCAAATGACACTACAACATGTTCATCCCTCCCCCCCCCCCAAATACACAGATAGCGACAAAAAACTATTTGCAGCAAGTGGCGACGCCGAGCGTCGTCAAGAAGATACTGCGGATGAAGCAGGAGCAGCCGACCATGTTCGCCTGGGAGATAAGGGAGCAGCTGGCCCGGCAGGGCGCCTGCGATCCCCAGAGCCTGCCCTCCGTATCCTCGGTCAACAGAATACTCAGGGGCGGTGGCCTGCAGGCCGAGCATCTCGGCACGACTGGCCCGCCCGAGTCCGCCCCCGTGTCGCCCTACTCGCAGCACGTGTCGCCGCCCGGAGTCGCGGCGATCGCCGGAGGAGGTGAGTCCAGTGGCCGTCGTTGTCCGCGATCGGCACGTTTGGGTTGCTTTTTCTTTTTTTCTTTTTTTTGTTCATCGGTCGGTCGAAAAATGGCCAATTTGGAATCAATTCTGCGCATCGGTATACCATTATTCGGTTCGTACGAAATCAACTGAACAGTGCCGCGCTATTTTGGACGAGGAATCCGCGGTCCGTGGTGAATCGATTTTAATTCTGGTTCCGAACGAACCACGGATTCCTGAATTATTTCACGATATCCTCATAGGAGGCTGGATAACAACACATTTGCGCACACATCTTTCATAGATCTGTATTTTTCCCTATTATCATCCTGAGACTGACTTCTATCTAACGGTTAAAAAGTCCTCGCATCAATGTTCTTCACGAACGAAATAGCAATGCTGACGCGACAAAAAAATAAAACGTCCCTTGCCTGCACCTGCTTCTTCATTCAGCTGTATGGCGATTTTCAGTTGACCGCTTCTTCAACCGCGCCTGCTTCCATAATTATACGAACGTCAACTCACGTGCTCGCGTAACTTGGGAGTTTTGATTTTTCTCCGTGCCCCCTTATCCCCGATCGTAATTTATCAATTAGCCCGACGGGCAAATTGCGGTAATCGGCCGCGTCTTAAATCTTATCTCTCGTCTTCCCTCCGGCCGAGTTCGCGAGGAGAGCAGCCGACTGCCGACGTAAAAAAAAAGGGGGGGGGGGGAAGGACACTCGGCGAAATCAGACCGTCCCCATCTGATCCGGGACTAATTTATCAAATCGCCTCCTTCGGGCCACACGTGTATTAAGTACAACCCCATCGGCTCTCGTTCGCACCTCGAGATCCTCCCGAGGGGACATTAGCGCGCTATCGCGACTCCGCATCTCTGATTCCATGTACATACGATGGTGTACCTGTATATACGTTTATAACGACAGCTGTCACCCGGAAATACGCGCGCACGGGAAGAAGGGATGTTTGCAACTCGCAGCGGTATACGTACGAATTCTTAGACGATTTTTGCTAATGGCCCTGCTCTCTCTCTCTCTCTCTCTCTCTTCCAACGCGCACCTGTCGTTTTTCTGGGGGGGGGGGCTCTTTTCGGAGACGAGAATAAAATTATACCATTCGCTGCAGCCGTATACTATATGCAGAACTCGCCGGGGAAATTAAGTCATTAGAATCCCTACTTCCCCTTCCCCCGTTGTATACCCGGAGCACGCGATGATGATGATATGCACGCGCGCGCGCGCGCGGTCTCGAGATGCCGCGGGAACCACCGCATAGAGACCGAACG
Source organism: Copidosoma aretas (assembly GCA_030522625.1). Classification (NCBI taxonomy): domain Eukaryota; kingdom Metazoa; phylum Arthropoda; class Insecta; order Hymenoptera; family Encyrtidae; genus Copidosoma; species Copidosoma aretas. Next base: position 17,729 of record JAPYYV010028715.1, read on the forward strand.
CCGCCAGCAGCCAGGAGCGATGATTTTTTTGTTTGTTTGCTCGTCGTATGCTTGTATTAGCCTCGGCTCTGCAGATTATCCACACACCACATAGACGAATCCTAGACCTGCCTCGGAGGAGCATATGCTCACACGTATAATGTCTGGATACGAATGGGCGTGAAAGTTGGCGCATTAGCGGCTATTTTCTCCCCTCGGACGACCATTATCGTAATATACATCGCAACACACTGTGCAACGGCGGCGGCGCCCGCGGTTCTCCTATCCGTGACTTGCCCGTGCATATACATATAATTTGATAAATCACGGCCCAGCGGAGAATGGAGGCGTCTATTGGGTCTACTGGATCGTACAAAGGGGGGGAGGTTGTCGAGATGCGATCGAGCGCCCGTGGGTACATGAATAATGGCTGCACGCCGGACGCGTATCGTTTACTTATTCATCCTCGCTCCCGTCGCTGCTGCAGGTTCGCGGATGCAAATGCGACGGCGAAACAGCCCCTCCGCTCTGCTACCCTCGAGCGCGTATTTGTATGCATTGTGTATCCATATCACAAGTTGCAGTCGTCGCAAAACCAACCGACGGACAACGGCAACAACGATGATGATAATGATGATTCCAGACTCGCTGCTCCGAGCGGACTACCAGTTCTTCTACCCGAGCGCCCTGGGCCCCCTGCACGTCTCGACGGCCCCGACGACGACGATGGCCGCAACGGCGCTCCCGGCCTGGAACTCGGCTAGCTTCTACTCCTCGCTCTACCAGGCGACGACGAGTCTCCATCACCTGCAGAACGGCGCGCTGCGCGGCGGCCTCGACGCCGAGCTGACGGCGTCGACGGCGACGAGGACGATCGAGCTCAAGTCCAGCTCGAGCTCGACGGCCGGGAGCGAGGACTCGCTGGACGAGCGCAGCGATCTCGAGGAGCACTGCGGCAAGACGGGCGCGAAGAGCGCCAGTCGGCCGGCCGTCGAGATGGGCGGCAAGCGCAGCGCGTTCGTGCGCCACGCGAACGGCCGCGCGCCCGGGGCCAGGACGATCTCGGACAGCTGCAGCAGCAGCAGCGACTCGGCGTCGAGTCGGGGCCAGTACCAGCGGCAGCAGCAGCAGCAGCAGCAGCAGCAGCAGCAGACCAGGAAGCGCAACCCGTACTCGATAGAGGAGCTGCTGAAGAAGGACGAGATGGCCAAGAGGCCGAGGCTGCTCCTGGAGGCGGGCGGTGTGGTGCAGCCGTGCGGCATAGTCGTCGGCAAGGACGGCTGAGGGGACCCTCGTCGTAGGTCCCCGCGCGGAGGGGCAACGACTGCTTGACGCTCGTTGTGTGCTTATTTATTATCCTCTCTCTCTCTCTCTCTCGCTCTCTCTATCCGCGCGTAATTTAAGAAGCGTTCGACGATCCGTCGACGCTGTTTCGAAAAAGACCAAAAGCTCTCTCAAGTAAGTTAGTACGAGTAAGTAAGTGACGCTCGTTCTTCTGTAAATAAGTAGGTATTATACTCACACGCACACACGAGAGCAGCTGCCAGCTAAAATGTTTCCCCGGGTCTGCCTCGAATCAAGCGCTTTCTCGATCCTGCGTCCAATACGCGTACGAAATGTACGTATATAAGAAAACATGAAAACAGTGAAGTTATTGCTGATCGGACAACTATGTGTACCGATATATTGTACAAATTTTCCGAGATGTGTGTGTGTGCGTGGATGTAAATATTAGTGGCCAGGGTGGGATCATCGCTGCGCTTTCGTCTCCTCCTCGCTCGAGCACTTCGATACACGGCTCGTGCATTGTACACGTGTATTATTATACTTGCACTAACTTGTACGCCGGCGATCACGGTCATAAATCACCAAGTCGTCATGGACGGTGCAGGTATAGCGGTGGTATACAAAATGTACCACGTACGAATGTGTATTACTTATTATAGTAGCACTCGAGTGGCGAATGAGCAGAGGGAGCGACGATATACGGGGGCTCTAAAAAGGCGACGATAAAAGCGCACGTCATCTACAATAGTACCCAATACCTATGCGGGGCGAAATCGAGGAGTCGCGAGGGGATCCAGGGCGCACTAAAGCCATTCGGCGCCCCGGCGCGGAGACGGCTAATGAAGGCTCGCGCGCGAAAAACGGGGGCCCGTCGAGCGCGCCCCGATCGGTTTATTGCGGGGGACGCTGTAAAGCCGGACACGCGGGCCGCGTTTGTATATACGCATGTACACTTGTACACTTGTGTGCTACGCGCGGCGGCGATTCGGTGCCACCGTGTTGCATGAAATATTACAAGTAGCCGTCGAGTGGCGACCTGTAGCTGCCGTTGGGGGTGAGTGCCATGCGGGTGCTTTTATGCGGTTTTGAATATCGTTCTCGCGGTTCAATAAAACACGCGTACGCGCTCGTAATGACCGTGTGGGAAATGGCTGGGATCGGTATGCTGTACGTCCGAGGATTTAGTGACGAATGTGTCGTATACAATAAACGTGTGGAGCCAAATGAGGGGACGGATTTAAGAGCACTGTGAGGCGTTTTAATCGGGCGATTCGGAAATTGTTAGCGCAACTCTGCTGCCCGCGGGATGAGTGTTAATTTGCATGGCTCGAGCACGCCGTTTGAAAATACACCATGAGCAGATTAATTTTTTCTCCGCTCCAAGTCTGTTGTCCTGTATACATATACGATTCAGCTGCACGTACATGTAAGCGTATAGTTTTGTAAGGGACGACTCCCAATATACATACAGTGTAGAAGTTAATGTTGTAACGTTAAGGCTGATGATGATGACGATGACGATGATGTAGGTGAGTTGTATAAATGTGAAAGAATTCATGTGATAATATTTCGAGGAGATTATTGTTACTCGAGCCATACATTAATAAATTCGCGTGCCATCTGATCGACGCACGAGGCCATTGTTGATAGAAAAAAACGAAAAGAAAAAAAAAAAAAAAAACGTAAATAGGATTTTTCCCCCTCCCTAAATGTATATTTATAATTGTTATTTACCTCAAAAAAAAACTATGAATAAAAACAAACCCCTACGAAATACGAGAAAAAAAGTCTTCAAGATACATTTATCCTGTATTATAATATTATAAATATACTAGTCAAAAATTAAATCATTGTTTTTACTCGCACTCGAAAGAGCTAACACACCATTCATACGTAGCTGTACGTACGGTTGCATATGTTTGGAGTATCGAACAAGCGTTTGGCTCTTCTTAGCTTCATACCATGAATTATTCCAATCAACATGATTTCATAATTATTTTTATTCGCAAGAACTGAAAAATTGAATTGAGTACAGGTAATCAGCAAAAAACATCCTCAGAGATTTCCTGTTAGTATTGTGTCTAGAATATCCAAAAAATTGTCATCCAGGTACTTATGAGTATATTTAACGTTACATGGTGCAACCGCAGACAAATAATATTTATCATGCACTCAATTTATATATTAAACTCAGAAGGTTAACATGCAGGTTTATAACAGCCATGCTGTAATTAAAATCTAAAAATTTTATTTCAAAACAACGTAAGTACTTTTCCTCGTAATTTATTTTACAACGAAATTTCGAAAAAGTATTATGTGGTACTTAAGAAAACATAACAGCTCAGTTGCAAAATTGAGTTTTGCTAAAAAGATTAAAAATTTTATTCGGAATGATTCACGTTAGATTTGAACATAACGCGAAATGAGGTAATCAAAACAGAAATTCATTAAAGCTTCGATGATAAAATTTTTGAACGCATATATACCAGGTAAAAAAAAGAGATAAAAGTTTATCGCTTCTAACTGTTAAATTTTTAAGTTTAATGATAGCTGACGTTTTAGTGGGACAGGCAATGCAGAAATAATCGAACTTACTAAGAATCTACCCATTGAGGCTGAATATTTAACATAAAATTTCGAATTGTTTGGAAATCGAAGTCTGTGATTCTGAAATTTTTGAGAAAAGACATATTTTTACGAGATGAGACTGGATTTTCGTTCTACGGAAACAATCTCGTCCCGTCTTGAGCTACATCTCACATATTGCACAAATATTACACAAATGACACATACAGGCTGGCGGACATTTTAAAACACACTTGAAGCATGACATTTGGAAAACAATTGTTGTAACCGATATCAAGCTGTCTGACGAGGAAGTAAAATCAATCAATTTCTCTTAATTTACTATAAATTCATAAGATTGATTGAAAACAGAAACAAATGATAAAAACGATACTTTTATTTTTATGTTAGGGTATAAATTTTATGTATAAACACAGTAACACTACGAATACAGAGCGATATTTTAAAATCGTACAAAATACATGGACACAATTTTCATTGAGCATCATAAATAAAAAAAAACCGTATACAAAAGGTTTGCTGATCTCCTACAAGAGCTCCAGCCACTCAAGAAGTAACAATATTATCTCACACCAATCAGTCGATTTCTAATACGTCAATCATCAAACATATATTATTATTATTCATATTCAAGCTTAATATTTTAATGTTAAATGTACAAATACATTTTAATACACAACTACACTTATCTCTAAAAAATATATTCGGATTTTGTTCTTGGAAGAGTACGTTGCTAATATTTCAAGTTCATGGTTCATCGCTAGCCAAAATAAAAAAAAAAAATTAACTTAAAGCTCGAAAATGTTAGTTGGCAAAAGAACTTATTGATCTAGAAGTACGTTACATCACAAAATTTAGTCGCAAAAATCGAATGATAATCCTCAGCATTCACCACAATACTCGACGCGCACCATTCGGGTTTCAATAAAAAAAAAAAACATCGCAACGGAAAATGCGCGTGAAAAAAAAGCTCGATCACACAATCGATCCATCCATCGCACACTGCGGTTAATATATACGGTTGGAACTGCGACAAGCTCGGCCGCACGCGTCATCGAGTCTCGAAGTTCTGGCAGTGCAAGTTCAAATAAGTACGGAGAAAAACCCCCCCAAGTCTTCAGAGCTGGAAATTGTGCTGCGAGTGATTGAGAGTATTGGTGGACATGGCGTGGACGGGGTGCGACTGCGAGGCGGCGAAGAGACTGTGGTGCGAGTGCGACTTGGCCGTGGAGTAGCGGTCCTGATCGGGCGGAGCGACGAGCAGGACCGGCCTCAGGGACAGGGACTTGCGCGAGCCGGCGATGCTCTGCGCCTCGTTCACGTAGCCCGGGTTCACCTCGCCTGCGGGGACATAACGAACATGGCGTTTCAAAAAAAAACCCTGCGCATGCAACTTTATATTTATCCATCGTACGCCGTGTGCGTACCTTTGTAGAGGGATCCGTTGTTGAAGGGCTCGGGCTGCAGCTTCACGTGCCTCGACGCCAAGATAAAGGCGAGCGCGGCCAGGGTCGCGGCGTCGAGGGCCGCGATGGCCGCCAGAGGTATGGCCCATCGCACGGCGCACGCTCCTGGGTTGTACCTGTGGTGAAGGTGGAAGTTGGATTATTGAATTTTTCTGTGGCGTTGGAAAAAAAAATAATTGCATTCAAAGACAGCGTACGATAAGTCTGCATTTCGAGAGAAATGTACAGTATTTTTTCGAGCGAGTACGACAAAAAGTTTCGTTAATTTAAAGCTATAATTTCCAACGGTCGTTTCTCCGAAAAAATTGATGGTGTCCCACCTGGATCGGTAGTACGTATCATCTTTACCTACGGCTCAGTATATCTTAAAACGTGATGCTGGGCTGTAGATAAATATACGTACAGATGAAAACAGTTTTTTTTTTTATAAAAAATTTACAAACAAACTACGTTGAAACGTTTTTTATGTTAAAGACTATTTCAATTTCGCAAGATATTTTTGAAATTTTCAGTATGACACTATTCTCAACCAATTATTAAAAAAAAAAAAAGATTTGAATGGTGAAAACATTGAAAAGTTATAAAGTATCATGAATCCAAGCTGATGGAACCACCTTTCGATGAAAAAGTACAGAGGTTTCGTTGAATTCATTCGGTTTTCCATCAAAACGTTTCTCTGTTTATTCTCTTCGTCCGAAGATTTCTTTGATCATTTCTCAATTCGCGCTCAACCCAACCAAACAATAGCGCAGCTCATATGCCTAAAGCGAGCCAAAATGATTAATCGAACGTTGTTGAGAAATGAGGAGAAAATTAGATCGCTTTTACACTCGCATGAATATTAAAAAGATTAATTGTTTTGACCTCGCAAGTGTATGGGTTGGTGCTATTGTTTAGTTCGATTGAACGTGATTTCAGAAATGATCTTCGAAACGGTCTGGGAATGAAGGTTGAGAGAGAAATAATTTGAGAAACGATCGAAATCCGAATTGGCTGAAAGCGTACGCACTTTTCGATTAGAAAACGAATAAACAAAACAAACAGCCTCGTTCGATATCCTACAAGTGTATTGCGCGTCATTTTGATAACTTGATGGAAAATGAAAAAGAAAAGACCAAAGAAAACCCTTTGTTCGAGGTCCTTGGCTGTATCGTAAGGGGAAAACGTACCTCGAAGCCGAGGCCCCGCAAACGGCTCGTACGTGCGGGGACTCCCAGCCAAGGGGGTAGACGCACACTCCAATGGCCATGCAAACAGCTGTGGAGAAAAAAAGACGCCCCTTGAAAAAAAAAAAAATACAAGGCGGAACTCTGCACGAGAAAGCAAAAAAAAAAAAAAAAAAAAAAAAAAAAAAAAAAAAAATATCTCCCCCCTCACCCAAAACCAACTCCTTCCGATAATAAGGAAGTATGCTGTATCTCGCCGGTGTGCTTC